>VZDJ01000056.1:7496782-7555388 GCA_008694505.1 Cyanoderma ruficeps | reverse complement strand
CACACACACACACACACACACAATATCTATAGTGTGTATATATATATACACACAATTTTATTTATATATATAGATATATAGATAGAAAATAAAATAAAATCCAATATTCACACCTGTACATCACTAAAGAAATAGGTGTATATGATCAGATCAGGTGAAAAGCAGTTGAAAATACACAGGCTGGGATACACCTGAGAAGAGCCACCAGTTCAGTCCCAACAGGAAGGCTGACAGATGTACTTAATGACAAAAACGTCTTTGCTCCAGAGTCCTTTGCAAGCAAAATGGATCAGAAACGTTCTCCCCACACTGTGTGGACAAGGGAGTGAGAAATGAAGCTGAGCCATCTATTAAACAGTTCTGTGATGGAGCTGTAAGTCACATCATAAGGTGAAAGGAAAGTGAAGCAGAGTCTGTGACAAACCTAAGGAACTGGCAGCATTTGTTAGATAAATGGAAGCAAAGTGACAATAGAAAACAAGCCAGGCTGTCTGGGCAAAGACTTTGTAGTTCTGTATTTTCAGGTGACGGGAAAGAACACCGAGATTTTAAAGGCTTGTGTTCCAAGAACCACTGACATGTCACTGGGGAACGTCAACAAATAAAGAAATAACACATTTTTTTATTGCAAAAAGATACATAGTGCAAAAGAAGGAAAAGAAGGTTGTTATGAACATTTATTCACTGGTTTACCTAACGTTTCTGAGGCATTGGCAATTGACCATTTCTATCCTGTTTTAGTGCCCAAAATGCATTTTGGGCACAGAACTGTGGGAAGCAGGTTTTACAAAGAATAATATTAGTAGTGCAGAAAGACTGTTGGTCTGAGACAACCTCATATGACTTCACTTGAAGAGTGGCACTGGGGTAACATCTCCAAGATGTAGCTTTCCTTGCAAATTCATTGATTCCAGAAGTGCCAGAAAACCAGGCCTGAATAACAACTATGAGGAATGAAATGATGGCAGTTCACAGCCCTCTCCTGAGTAGAAAAGACCAATTAAACACTGCATTAATTTAGTGTTCACCAGGAGTTATCTACTTGGCTCCAATCGAATCAGATGTGTGCTCTGTATCAGTTGTTTTACTGAAAGGGTGACGAAGGTGAATGGGGTACAGTTTTCTTTATACTTTTGTGGATTACACAAGTATTGTCTGTGGCTATTTGCTCTGGCCAGGGTAGATCTGGCCTGCTGCTTCTAAAATGAAACTCTATACTATTCTCTCCCCCAGAGAATATGAAAACCTCTGTGAAATTAAAATCTTGATGCTGTATCATAAAACCAGACATAATGAGACAAGAAACAGCAATACCTTATCAGCTGATGTCAGGGGCTGAAAAAGTTGAATATTCTCTGAATGAGGCCCACATGCTTCATTCCAGAGAGACTTCTTGCTATATTGCAAGGCATTGATAGCAGTACCATCAACTCAATAAAATCAGAATCTAGCAGAATATTGATCTGCAGGATCTGAAAGCACTCTTAAGAACCTTGGCCACCTTAATCTCAGGCAGGAGCAAACTACAAAATATGTCCATTGCTCCTTAGTACATCTTGCTATCAAATTTTTCCACATCTCAGAAACTTTTTACTGAGCTTATATAGCTTATTGTGGGAGTAATAGAATGAGTGAATAAAATAAAAGTATTCTATCTTCTGTGTCATTGAAATGCAATCAGATTTGCTCAAAGAAAAAGTGCTATACCATCTCCATCCTCGGCGTTAACATTCAGGACTTTCTCCCAGGTTTGCTTATCTGATAAAAAGCCTCTCCACCTGGAGCCTGATATTAATGCATAAATCCCAGAAATGTGTCTAGAAAAGTTCACGCTATTCAACTAAAAAAACATTAAGCAGAACATGAAGGGAGGATAAAACCCTTTCAGGTTAAAATATGATTTCTATATTTCCTTTGGAAAGAATAACAACAGACAACAATCTCAAGGGAAATTGTAAATTCCCCAAGGAACAAACAAAAGAGCTGAAAACTTTAGAGATTTAAGATATTTGAATAAAATGGTTTTGCAAATCAAATATTCAGAACTCTGCTGTTTATTTAGGCCTCAATATTGTAATGATGTCAGACTGCAGCTCGGAGATAAACAAGCAATGAACTGGAGACCTCTGGTCCTAAATATATCAGCTCCTTCTGCTTGAGTTTAACGACCAACCCTGGAGCTAAAAGTGGTAACAGCATATCATCTGTGGATTGGGACCTAAGAGGATAGGAAAAGGCACTGACTGCTGGCCAATAAACACTTAATCATGTCTATCCATCTCTCCCAGGGTTTTACTCTGCTGTCCATCACTGTACCATCCCAGAGCCTTCATGTAAAATCAATAGCAGCGGTGCAATCCCTGGAGGTGCCACAGAAACTCCAGCACTTCTCCTCTTCTGGGTGTTTGCACAGCCACAGAGTTACAGTCTTGATTTTAATGAGACTGTTCACGAGTACTGTGTTAAGAAAACTTCCTGTAATCACACAAACATTGAACTATTCCTTCAAATATTGGTGCTAACAAAAAGGACCAGACTCAGATACTCCATCCTGTAGCTCAGTTTGAACATTTGATGAACAAATGATTTTGTTGTTTGCTCTGCTGCACCCCTTTCATCTTTTAAAGAAAGGGAATAGACAAATTCACACTCTAAGGAAGGGCTGCCTCATTTCATAGAGGAAGCAGTTTACTGTCTCCCCCATTTAGAGCCTTTGTCAGTGCCAATCCCCAATTATTGTTACCATCTTCTTCTGTCATGCTGATGCCTCCACTTCATTTTTTAGCACACTCAACACACCAGATCAGTTAGGAATAGATGTATTTACAAATTCATATTCATTCAGTTCCATTTACTACCCCATGCAAGACTGAGGTTCAGTTGTGGTAACTCCAAGACAAGTAATATTTAAATAACCTTCTGATTTTCTCCAGCATAAAACAAGTATAATAATATTTCATTTCTCTGACCCACCAAATTTTAGTCGATTCCTTATGAAATCGATAGAAATGCACCTCAGAAAGAAAGAAGGCAAATAAATAGACCCAAAAGTTTGCAGATAAAGCTCCCTCTCTTCTCAGTTCACTGAGAGGTGGCAGCAAAGTGCTCCTTTCCTCAGTTTCAGAGCTCCCACAGTCGCAAACAAGTATTTTGTGAACACACGAGCTAAAGATCTTTTCAGATGGATGACTGAAAGCTTCATTAACAAGAGCAGATTTTCTTCGAGGGATAGGACTTGTCTCTTTCTATTGACACATTCAAGGAGCAGATAAACACAAGCAGTGGTGCATTAAAAGCCCCCATGAGCTGCCCAAGACTGGCATGAGGGCAGGCCAAGCTCAGGGGTAAGGTACCCAAAGGAGAATTGTGCAGCACCACAGGAACTGCCTTTCACATTCTGGCCTGTAAAACAAGGGGTCATGTATGGATAGGTTGGCCAGTGAATCATTCCAGACCCAGGAACAATCACCAAAAACCCACCAATGCTCTGAATATTTTCTGTACCTGCTAGCACACACTGATATTTATATAGGAGAACTGCAATGGGAGAAAACATAAGGAATCCAAACTTCCTACTGCCCACTTTGAAAACATGTCAACCCAGAGAGCTGAACAGAAGTAATTTCACCAATTCCACCTGATTGTACAGTTAAAAACTGAAGTATTCTTTGAATACAGAGGTATTTTCTTTTTTTTTTTAATATAGACTATTTGATTGTTGCTTTCTTGCCACTCAGTGTCCTGACTAAAAATGTACTGGATTTAATTACTAAAGACATCAAGAATAAAAAAAAGTAATGGAATGTAAATTGTCATAAATCTTATATTTTCATTAACAATAAAGTGTAACGTGTGCCACTAAGGCCATGGAGAGCTCATAGCTGAAAGAGGCCAGAAGAATTTACTGTGAACAGCTACACACTATATACATTATTTCAAGCACAATCTAATAAAGCCTAATTGGTTGAATAATACTAGGAAATTGAACAGCAACTACTTTAAACTCAATGTCTCCAAGCACAAAGCTTAGAGCAAAAGCTCTCAAATTTGGCTCTGGAGCTCTCAGGCTACTTCATCAAACCGTTCCAATAGCCAAGATTTCCACCTCTCATAGATCCTCCTCAGCTCTCAGCACAAACCTAGTTCTTCTGTTTTCCTCCCTGTTATCCTGCTGAAGTCAAATGATACTGGGGAAAAAAAAAATAAAAAGAGGTTTGAGGTTGCTCCCACTGCAGCATCAGCAAAGGCAGATGGGATTTGCATGCAGGCTGAGTTTGAACAGCCCACAGAGGCTGCAGGTGTGGACACAAAGTGCTCTCTGAGCAGCTGCTGTTCCCAGGGCTGGACACTTCAGTGACACAGCAGAGATGAACAATGCTCTCTACTGCTGGGCTGAAGCAGAGAAAAGCTTTTCCTCAGCATTCATTTCATTCATTAAATTCAATCCTTCTAATGAATTATTGTATGGGAATTGAAGTCTTACACCTCACAGGTTTAGTTTTGCTTGTTTTATGGTACGTGCAATTGTCTGGGTATCATTTTTCTAACAAAATATTTCATAGGTTTCTATTTTCTGATTATTTGCAAGGGCAACTGACAGGTTACATTTTCTTTTCCTGGGCACACAGGAATGCTGGATATGGGAGGAGGAATCTTTGCTGGGTTTGTCTCTTAAAACTGCCACTAACCTACAGCAGTATCTTCTCACCCTCCTCTTCCCTCCCTTTGGGCAAAACGATACCTCAGACTCCGAGTTTTATGCAATGCTCTCTAAGCCTCCTCTTCCCCAACTCCACACTCCCAAAATAGAGAGCTACAGCTGCCCCTATTTTTGTCTCTTCTTAAAAAGTTTTTAATTTTTTTTTCTTTACAGTATGTTTCAAAACTGCAGAAGGAATGACAGAAACCAGTAAAAACTTTACAGCATATCCCCTCCTCCCCCACTTCACACTCTATAATCTCTGCAATTAGAAAGAAATTGTATTGCTTTCTGCTTTTCTCAGGCTTTCCAGAATAATTCAACTTTCAGCAAAAAAACATATCTGGAAATACACTTATGTCCTAAACATAGAAATAAAAATGTTTTAATGAAAGTTAAGTTGCACTCTTACCTACAGCATTCCCTACTGTGAAGGTTACTGTTTAAAAAGTCTGATTACAATGCACCATCTGCTTGGCTTCTTTACACTCGCTTTATTCTTTATTGTGTGCTGTAATTAATGAGGCTTTCTGTATTATTACCATAATAGCCGATGTTTTTCTTTATAAATGAGAAGCAACAGCTCCCTGATGAAAATTTCAGCTTACTTCAACAAATGAGAGGAACTGCCTTAACACCGGATTGTTGTTCAGGTGTCATTGCAGCAGCAGAAGTCTCAGCAGCACTGCAGCCACGGTGACAGTGAAATGATAGATGAGATGGATGAAGTCAGGATGGCAACCTTGTCTGTAAAGGACAGTTGCAATGTGTGACTACTGCACACTTTGGCAGATAAGGAAAGAAATGAGACAAAATAATTGAATATCAAATCTCTCTGTGAGTTTTTGTTTCATCTTTGTTCCATGGCTAGGAAGTATATCATGAAGATAAGGACATGCTGTTGATGCCTTTTGACTGGGAGGACAATTTCTGTGTGCTCCTGATGCCTTCTTTGTGCTTTTTTTCTTTAAGTTGCAGACTGTCTTATCTTCATGGAGAACGATGGTGTTTTTTAGACATACAAACCCAGCATTCTTCACAAAACAAGCAGAAATTGCATGACAAACAGGACCTCGGGTTTGGTTCCACACAGACAAGGGAGCAAAATGCTACACAACATGAACCAATCCCTGGCTTTCAGATCCCAGATAAGCATGATGTCCTAAAAGGTCCCTTTTGTGGTCTTTGACTTTGTCTCTTTTCTTCAACTTTCAATAAACGCCTCCCACTCTACAGACCACAGCTGTACACGTAAGACTTGTGAACTTGGCTATTAGTATTAGCTAAAGCCCAAGAGAGAATCAGCTGAGGCTGAAATGACCTCTGATAGTTGCCTTTGAAACACTTAACAGCCTACCTTCAAAAACACATTTCTCCATCTGCTCATCAAGAAAAATGATTTCTGATGGGCTGCACTCACCGTCCATTCAGGAATGATTTTCTCATTTGGGTGGAATTTTATGGAGCTGATTTTCACTGTCTCAACCTCTTTCAGGTTATTAAGACAGACCTGTTCAGTCTGACAGCACAGACGCAACAGGGCATGACTGGGCTACATTAACAATTCTATGCAATTTGATCTGTGCTATATGCAATTAATCTATTCATGCTGGTTAGAAATCCCTGGAATACTAGGTATACTGAAACTTCCTCACCATTTTGAATAAACTGGAGGAAACCTGAGGAATTAGGAAGGAAAGTACTGCAAAATAGTGTCACAGAAACCAGCAGAAGAAAGATCTTAAATAATATTTAGCATATATTTTAATATAAATCTTAGATCAGTAAAGGTCTCCACCAAATATATATATATATGTATGCACACAAATACATATACACATGTACCAACACATACAAATATGTACACGTATCTTCTCTGCTTTAAATGGTGCAAGAAATATTTGACTTGTCACTTCCACTGGCCTCAAAAGAATGAGACACTTCTGCAGGATATAGTGGTGACAAGCTTGCATTAGGCACAGTGCCACTGCTCAAGCCTCTGCTTCTGATGGAAGACAGCATGAACTGAACTGCGGCTCCCAATGAGAGGTTAAAATAAAAAGTCATTGCTATTCTCCAGGAACTCTGGACAAGAGATGAATCCCTTCCCAGGCCTATTCACTGTCTGCTTATTGACTGCCACTTATATTTTTAAGCTGTATCACAAGATCATACTTAGCATTAAAGCTAAGTGATTAATTCATAACAATTACTGCCTAATAAAGTCTTCTCTTCTTCACAGAAGACTGATGTATTTTGCAAATTCCTCAGTTATTTGTTCTTCTGAAGTAATGAATTAATTGCAGTAATTTTCTGTTTTATAGGGTGGCAATAGTCGTGCTCTCAGTTGAAACATGGCATGTGCCATACCAGGCATACATTATTGTTTTTCTTTCCCTGCTGGCAATATTAGATGCAATTATTGAATGAAACATGCACGAACTCTTACATAGATATAAATTTCCTTGGAATTTGGGGGAGTATTCATTGGCAATATTAAAATCCTTTTGAATTCTTTCAGTTATAAATAAGACTTCATGATTTGAGCATTCCTACACTATGCACTCGCATTAATGTCTGCAGGATGATTAGTAGTGGAGTTCTCTGCTTTGTAGAGAACTGAACCATGGGCCATAGACACTCTAATAACTGTTCCCAGAAACCAGCAGAGATAAAGAAGTTTACTCTCAGCATTTATCCCTTCAAACTCTGTTATTTGTTATGAATCCTACTCTGAATTCCATCAAGTAAGCCACATGTAGCCTCGAGTAACAAAGGGATTCATTTCAGTTTATAGCTCAACACTCATTATATATGTTAAAAGTCTAAGGGAGCTAAATCCAAAGTGAATAAATAGTGACTTGCTCAGGATACTACACTTAAGATGCATGTTGCCTCAAACATAAAATCATCACAGACATTAAATGAGCTGTCCATGTAGATTTTCTGTTGTTCCCGTGAATTTTTATTGCAGTACACAGGATTTTGATTCTAAATGACTCTCAGAAAAAATCACATACTTCCTATGGCACTTGTTAATGAATTAGTCTTCACTGGCTTTCTAGAGAAAAAATTCAGCATTTTCTGGAACCCAGACTGATACAACAAAAATACCCCTTGGGATGGAATTTGGGTTGTAGACTTGCTTGTGTGCGCTAAAACATTCCCAGTGTTCCTAGAGAAACAAAGTCATCAAAACACCTTTATTAAGGACAAACAATACACATACCAGGAGCTATACCTGACAGAGCTATATGTAACAGCTAAGCTTGCAAATGTTACTTTACTAAATCAGATGGATACTAGAACTTGTTGCTTAGAGAAACTTTATTCCAATTTCTTTTGTGAAGCAGAACGCAAAAGAATTTTTTTAGGCTCTGCTATAGCCAAGTTGGTGGCTAAATCATTCTCATTTTGATCTTTATAATAAATGCATATTAATTAAAAATATGGTAATTCCTATGTAATTTTGTAGAAGCTATTAAAGGAATAGGCCATGGGGAAGTTCTTTTTGATTTCTCCTATCTCTACTAATAGAAAAAAGCTTTATATTATGATTTCTCAAAGCATGAAAAAAATGTATTGTATACTGCACAAACACATAAGACTTGAAGGTGAGATAATCTATGTCCATCTCCAGGAGTTTATGAAGATAGTTAGCTGTATGTTGGTTTATGAAGATAGTTAGCTGTATGTTGGAACAACCTTCACAAGCAAAACATTTCGGAGTTATTCTGCTTACAGGCTAAAGAAAGTTTTACAGAAATGAAGTCAATAAACGATATGGCTTCTTTTATTGAATAAAATGCATGCATATAGAAGGCAAACATGAGGCTTTACCCTCCCAACTCCTCTGTTCATATAGATAATGTCCCCTGAGGATACAGACTTTGCTCTTTGTCCGTTTTCTCTTTCAATTTCCATAAAATTTGCAAACACCATTCAAAAGCAAATACTAATGCAGCTGATTTACAAACCTCTGTGTAGGGGAGGTGATGTTTGCAAACACAGTTAGAATTCTGTTAAAGTATTTGGTCTGTATGGTCAGGAAGTTATTTACAGTCCACCGTGAGTATGATCAGTTCGAAGTCAATTATATTTAATGTTTTCATCGGGTTCCTAAAGGCTCCCTGCGTGTAATTTGAAGAGATCTCAGAAAAAGTCACTGTCTGTTTTTTCTACTCCAGGAACTTACATTTTGACTACACTCCCATTTTTGGAGAATTGATACATTAGCTAGTAATTGATACATTAACTACCAAAAGAGATGCCCTTGCTAGTCCCATGTGCAGGACCATTGCTATTTGCCGGTAGCTTTATTCTAAAGGGAACAGATTACAAAAAAAATCAGCACAGTCTCATCTGTGTGATTGTATTTGTAGGTATTCTCCTTCTTCTCACAGCCGGTCAGAGAGATGACACCATAAAATATAAGAAAACCAGAAACACAAGAAAAAAAACAATTACAAACTTTGGCCTTTTTCTATAGAGGCGCTGAGTTCTTTTCAAAGCAGTGGTGATGAAGTCTGCCTGCACTTGTGACTGGGGGCAGCCCAGCTCCATCAGCTGTAACTGTTCTTGCCACCAGCTAAGGTAAAAAATCCTTTATTTTACACACTTGTAAATGTCCAAATATGCTGTCTAGACAACAAAGCAGTGAGCATATGCACCGAATGCCATAGTAACTGTTGTCACCCTGCTTTATGTTTAGGCAGTTCAGTTTCCTCTGGTCGTGCATTCAGGTTTTGTTACAAGCTTTTTCACACGGTGCTGCACTTCTTTGTTAGGCTCCTCAGAAAGGTTATGGTTTTTATGAACTTCCACGATCACTGAACCACTTGCTGGTGTCCAACCAATTGTAATGAAAGTGAAACCTGCCTCTGTGACAAAAGATTTTATTGGAATAGGAAAACACAGCAAGCAATCTACAAAATCCACAGAAATAGTGCCCTATGACCCCAAACTAGGTAGCATCGTAAGCTTCTTTTAGATCAATACTTCATTTGGCAGAAAAATCAATTTCCCTGCCTCTGTAACCCATAAAATTCATCACGAAAAAAATTACCCCTCGCATATTAGCAGCCCTTTCACCTTGCTGGTTTGGAAATTAATTACAACAGACAATTTCAAACCCTGTAACAGGTTGAGGCAACAAGGTATTTTGCAACTTGTGAATTAAATCATGGATTAGCTGTGATGGGAACACCTACAGCTTTCCTGATTCGCCCAGCCTCTCTCTGGTAGGGGCAAACACTGCTTTTTTAGCTACAGCCTTCACGAGTTTCAAGCAGTAACCAGGTTTCACTTGTGGAAAATGCTCGCCTGCTTGCAGATAACTGTGCAGGACACACACAACACCATAAGACAAAGCTTTTTCTCTCAGCATCCAAGGAATTTCTCTCACGGCAGTGACATCTTGCCTTTATTCTTCCATATGGGGATTGCAGCCCTGCTAGGAAAGACTTGAAGAGGTTTACTGCATGGCTCACGTGGAATTCACAGATTCCTATCAGGCAGCATGCTGGATGTGGAGGTTCCACATTTGGCTGCCTCGGCAAACTCTTCATCTGGGAACTTTTCTGTACACACTTGAGAGCTTGCTGATAGGAATGTTGCTAAATATAATGGATTGCTGCTAAATATGTTTTAAAATACAGTGTACAGGAGATTATTGATCTATTCAAGATTTCGCTTCACATTTAATAAATCTAATTCCTTTTTAGAATGTTTTTCTACACAATAAACTGAGTTTCTGAGCAAACACAACAGAGGCTGTCTTTTCATTATGTCACTGTTTTGCTGCAACTCTAACCTCCATTCCTTCCACCCAAGTAAATTTAGTTTTCCTTTTTTTAAAGACTGTTAGATATTTCTTTCCTGAATTTAGATTCACTGTATTTTTTAGAGAATTCGAAGTCTTTGTAAGGATATAGTGACATCTTATCAAAGAGGTCCAGACTCTGAGAGGTTGTTTTCACTGTATTCTGCAGCTCAGATCTTTACACTTTTTGTATTCACAGTCCTGTATCGTCTCTGACAGAAGTTCAATAAAATCGTCTTTCGACCCACAATATCAGGGTTCTCAGCGTTGTTGGAACTGAGTGTCACAGACCTGCAGTCCATCTCTGCTGAGAAACCCAAACTCCTCTGTCTGCCTCACCATACAGCAGGCCACTGGCAAGAGGCAGCAGTAGCTCTCCTGTAAACTGATGCATCACTTCTATTGTTTCAGCCTATTAATTTACGTCATAATTCCTGAGTTTTGTTTTTACAGTCAGGTGGTTGGCTATTAAAAAAGGTGGAGCATTATTGTTATTACTGCTATGCCTGGTGTTGCCTCTTTTGCTATAAACCTTTTTAAAGTTGGTTATTCCAGTACTTTTTCTCTTTATTCCATGTTATTATTTAAAGTTTTCCCTGGTTTAGACACTTCTTTTCACTTTTCATGTCACAGTTATCACACAGTGTTAAAATGCAGCATCCTGGCTTCTCACAGCATTGAGCAGAAGATGCAAAGGCTGCATTAAGGCTTCACTTGGTTCCTTCATTCTGAGCCACACACAAGTTCCACTATGCACAGCAGAGGTGCACACAATCTGAAAACAAAAAGGGCAAACTGATATTTACATACACAGCCTGGTGATGCAGCAGCACACAGAGCTCCCATGTTACTGCAGACACAGAAACCAGGATGTTTGATCCTACCTGGCCAAAGCCACCCCATCCTGCTTCCTTCCAGGACACCTGTATATTTCAGTAATGTTCTAATGAATGGATATTTTGTGGCTGTATGCAATGACTGAACTCGGTGACCTAGGAGCCAATTTACAATTCTAATACACTACTTTTCATTCTTTTTTTTCATCCTCCTTTTTAGGCCCAAACATTATTATTTTAATCATTTGTTGCCCTTCCTCCACCCATTGACACCATACATTTTTCTTTTTGGTTTAACGTTTGAACAGAGAAAGGGAATGAGCATCATAAACTGAGAGGTTCTTGTGCATCAGGATTCCTGCTCTGCAGTGGCACTGTCAGACTCACCCTGATCCTGCTTCCTGTTCCTCAGCCAACTACAGTGGGACTATTTTAGTGAGTTTGCTGCAGTTTTATTGCCCTCACTCGTTATTCTTGGGGCTGCTGTGTGGGGGGTAGCCTTCAAATAAAATTATTTATTATAAACTTATTCCTTATGAAATCCACGTGAATATGACGCCCAAGTTGTGTAGTTAACATAAGAACAATTACAAGACAACGTGCAGATGAGGAAATGCCTTCCAGCCCACTGGTTCCAGTGCTCTGAAAAGAAACTACAAGCCATCAAAACCCAGATAGAATGACACATTATAAAATTTAAAAAAAAACCAACCAATAGTTTGGGAGGTAATCTGCACAGATAAGAAAATGAATATAGAATGTCATTGCAAAAACACTTAAAATTGTGCTTTACCTGCTGTAAGGTGATTTTTTTGTCTTTAAATGTTTTCACTTGAACACTATCAACCATTTAGCCTTAATGATAACTTCTAAAGAGGTACAAACCTTACATGACGTTCTTTTTTAAACTTAATCGCAAAACCATTATTGGTTGTTTTGCGTTAAATAGACCACTGCTAAGAGCTTAGCTACAATCTAACCTTTTGTGTACCCTGGGGAAGACAGAACACAGAACACTCAAATGCTGCATATCCATGAGAGACACAGGGAGGAATGTCTGGAAATCTAGAAGCAATGACCTCTGAAACCAGCCTCTCCTTCTATCCTCTTATTTTGCACTTCCCTTCCCTCCTTATTTGTGAGGTTGGTGTGTTGAGACTACTCCTCAGCTGTTCAAAAATTCCTGCATTTCAAGCTTGGTCCCCAAGTTATTCATAATTTGACCCTCCTCTCACACACCAACACATCTTGTGCTCCATGATGCAAAAATTCTGGCTCTTGCCTGCTCTAATTGCTTCAGAGACCTGTTTGATCTAAATTTTCTGTGATTCACACACACATAGAAGGAAACTGGACGTGAAGACAATGAATCTCTCTATCTTTTCTCCTCATACTTTAAAGGTCAGGCATGTTCTGTAACAGAGATATGAAAAAAAAAAAACATGTCTTGGTGACTACTCCACGCTGTGCATTTGCAGGGTGGTTTTCCACTAAATCCCAACAATAAAAATATAGTAAAGAAGGCTCTGCATTATTTATATTAAGCAGTGAGAATGCTCCTCATAGCATTAAATGATAGCCTAGCATGCAATTCACAGACATTACCTGAAAGCTTACATACCTGCTATATATATAAACCTAATGCAGACAGCCATAATAGTCTGTATGAATAGGGAACGCTGTGCTTACTGAACCAGTCATGAAACTAAAACTGAAATTATAGTTCCTCCATCACAATACCTAAGTCAGTATATAATATTCTGAAAGAACAAGCACATAGTAATACCTGGGTTAATACTGGTACCATACATTATTGCTCAATGCTATCACAAAATAGCACCTCCAGATTCTTTATTGAAACGTATTACATTACTTAAATTGCCATGACAAAGACAAAAGGGTTCAATTTCAGATTTTTCTAGCACCTCAGTTTTTATGAAATTGCAGATTTTTTCCTCTATTAGACGTATAATTTATTTGCTGATTAAATTCCAATAAAGCAGTTGTTCAGTCCTGATTTTTTAAAAAACACGTTTGGGAGTGTAAGTTCTAAGCCATGACAGGAGCATTTTCCTTTGTTCCCACTCACATCCTGGACTGGATGATGAGGATTTAAGTGTTTATCCAACTATTTCATCATAAACCACTGAATAAATAATGTTCAGCATAAATAATGCCTCCATATAATGTTAACTCTGCGTGTTTCAATATAGGTGAATTTAATATGAACTGTTGTAAAATTGCAAGGGTATCTCCGCCACCACTCAATTTCAGCTTTTATTTTTTTCAAACCACGATTGTAAATGGACAATTTGTGTGAGTTATTTGGTTAATTCTCTGTTACTTAAAGGTGGATTATCCAAAGTGGGCGCTAGACAGAAACGGATAAGGAAAAGCTCAGTTGGGGAACATAGGGACTGTATCTGCAAAGACCAGGCCATCTGACTGCTGAGTTTGCTTCACTCTGTAGACATGATTCACCAGTGTCCACACCAGCCCCTAAGTCATTCCTGATGGATGGAACAATCTGCACAAATCTGGCTTCTGGGACTCACTCTCATGAAACCTCTGCTCAGACTGTGAACTCATGTCAGATTTTAAGTCCATGTGATGGACATAAAGCTACCGGGGCTCTGCTCCTCTGCTCCATCCCCCGAGTGGGCCTGAGTTTGGTGTCTCAGGTTTGGCATTAACTCACAGGTTTCCCAGAATCATTTAGGTTGGAAGAGACCAGTGAGATGTTCAAGTCCAACCTGTGACCAATCACCACTTTGTCAAACAGACCATAGCACCAAGTGCCACATCCAGTCTTTTGTTAAAAACCTCCAGGGATGGTGACTTCACCACTGATTTTAATGCCCGACAACCCCTTCTGTGAAAAAATTCCTCGTGATGTTCAACCTGATATTGACACATTTTACCTGTAGATGAATAACAGAGGTGTTTTGTGGGGTTCAGATTAAAGTGCCTATGAAGAGCCAGCTGGATCCCAGCAGGCTTTATTAGGTTTTATTAGCTTGGGTTAATTTGGTATTTCCAAAAAACCAAAAGACCTTTTAGTCATGAAAAAAGAAGTCAGAACAGCCCTCCAGAAGTTCAAGGCTGGCACCTCAGACTTCCCAGCCCCTCCACTCATTGCTGCCTTCTACACAGAGCCCTTTCCTGCTCTGGTCACCAGTCCCAAACCCGGCCGTGCTGGGCACAGTCATTCCAAACACACTTTCATGGGATCACCGAATGGGTCGGGGTGGAATGGACCACGGTGGCACTCTGCTCCAACCTCCCTGCTCAAGCCGAGTCATCCCAGGGCACAGGGAACTGGATCGTGCCCAGGCAGCTCTGGAGCATCTCCAGCGGGGGAGACTCCACACCCTCTCTGGGCAATCAGTTCCCGAGATGGGTCAGTGCACAGTGAGGAGGTTCTTCATGTTCAGGCAGAAAGAACTCCCTGGGCAGCAGTTTCTGTCTATTGCCTCTTTGTCCTATCGCTGCACACCACCGAGCAGAGCCTGGTCCATCTTCTTGAAACCTTAACACAGTTATGCACATCAACGAAGTCCCCTCTCAAGTCATCTCTTCTCGAAGCTGAGAAACTCCCTCGGCCTTTCCTCGCCAGAGAGATATCGCACCTTGCCTCACACGGGCTTATAACCCTCCCCGCGGTGCCGACCGCACTGCCCCGGCCTCTCGCAGATCCTCAGAGTGCATCCCGCTCCCGAGGCTTCCCCGGCCCCTGTCCGCCTCCGCCGGGGCTTCCCCAAGGTGCTGAACCCACTGCCCCGGCCTCCCGCAACCCCTCAGGGCGCACCCGGCTACCGGAGCCAGCCTCCTCCGGGGCTTCCCCGAGGTGCCGAATCGCGCAGCCCCTCGGAACGCATCCCGCTCCCGGGGCGATCCCGGCCCCTCTCCGCCTCCACCGGGGCTTCCGCCCGGGGCACGGGGCAGGGCGGGGACAGCGGATAAGATGGCGGCGCCCTTGGCCGGGCAGGCGGGGGCTGTGCTGCGGGACCTGGCGCTGCGATCCGCCCGCCTGCGGGGCGAATTCCCGGTGAGTGAGCGAGCCCGGCCCCGCGCCCCGCTGTCCCTGCTGCCGGCAGCCTCCGCCCCGCTCGCCGCGCCCGCTTGAGCCCCGCGGCCGGCGCGGCTCCGCTCGCAGCCTCCCCGCGCCTGGCAGCGGGAGGGAGCTTTCTGCTCCCGCCGGCCGCGGATGCTCGGGCTGGAGGATGCGTCCAACCTGCATCCCTGGCACTTGCAGGGTCGGGGTGAAGCTCTGCCGGCTCAGGGCTGGGCAGGCCAGAGCTGACCGGGAGCGCCCGCTCCGAGCGCCCCCCGCACCTAACAGAACTCTGAATTATCTCAGCAGCAGAGCTGGGTGACGCTGCGCACGAAGCGATTCCGTCTGTCTGAACACGTTTCGGGTGGCAGCATCGCGCTGCTTTGGCTCAGCGCGGCTGGCTGAGGTCAGGCTGGGGTGAAGATGCCTGGGTGTGCTCTCCTGGGGAAATCCACCCTAGCTCAGGCCTCCCGGTGGTTCTGAACCTCAACAGGGCGATGGGAAGGAGTAGATGAGCCTCCTGGAAGGGCTCAGGGGCTGTCTTGAGGTGTAGCGGGAGTTCATTGTTCATTATTCACCTCGACAAGCAGCCATGTCGAGGTAAAATGAGATGCGCACATTTTAGACAGCCCTCGTGCCTTTGGCAGCCAACTCTGTTAGTTTACCTTTTCATCATGAGCAGCTACATGAGAATCTTACTTTGATCCACACTTGTGAGCATCAGTGTTTTCCCCGAAGCAAAAGCCCCTGGAGCAAACAAAGCGTGTTTGTGTCCGGTTCTCTCCGCGGGCGCCACTCTGGAAATGCTGCTGGCTGCAGGTGCAGGGCTGTGGGGTAAAGGGTGGCCTTGGTGCTGAGCTTAACTTGTGTTGCACAACCGCTGCTGTCTGGTTTATCTTTGAACCTGAAGGAAGTTACCCACCTCGGTTGTAAATCTGAAATCTTTTGTGCCCGACTTTCCTGTTTGAATGCCGGGTGCAGTATTTGAGAACCCAGTGCAATTGATTTGTTGATTTAGCATTCGTCCATTTCATGTATATACACATAAGCAGGGAGACTGTGTGTGTGTGTATATACACACACAATGATATTTATATATATACATTTATCTGTATACATACATATTTGATCTCATTAGCGTGGATGGCCAATGCTGTCAGTCACAACAGTGTTTGGGGAGTATGCATTGTGTGGTTGAAGATGTGTTCCTGCCATCAAGGCTTAGGGAAGTCTGATCCTACAATAAGGAATTCAGAGGTAACATCCCTGTTCTTGTAGGGTGTGTTATAGAGGGCTTGGAAAGGCTGGAGTATGGAGCGTTCTCTGAAAAGAGTCATCTTGGTGTGAATGTAGGTGTTCTGCTTGAGCTGCTTTGGTTGGTTTTAAGCCCTGTCTTTATCTGGTGCTGCAGTGGGAATTTGAGATACAGATGGAAATTAGGAGCTCTTGCTCTATTCTGCCATCTCTCAAAGCATGGAGGCACTCTGTAAATTACCCCACTGAAATAACTGGGTATCAGCTCAGATTCTCAAGAGTATTCTTAGGATAAGGTGACCAACTTTAAAATAAAACCACCTTTTTTTTTTGTGCACTATTTTTGAACTAGAGATGTTGAACTTGTATTATAAATCACATTTTGTTATTCTGTTTCTGAGCTCTGACAGATACTGAGAGCATCTCCCAAGCTCTGTGCTTTCCAAGTAGGCTGTTTTCAAGAACCATGTCAATACTGTATAACAACAAATGAAGTTCTTAATTTCAAAGCAAACCACTTTCCTTTATAAAGGTTGTCAATTTTGCGATGTTGCATCATAGAATTCCCATCTAAGCAGTCTCCTAATCTCCCACTGTCTCAGACTTTAAGCTATAAATAACTTGATCAGCCAGAGTTTGGATTTCTGTGCTAAAAAATAGGAAAAGGATCTGAGAGTAAGAGCCCTTCCATTGAAGGGTTTTCTCATCTGTATCGTTCATTCTGTTGCTCAGATGAGAAGTCGCACTGTTACTTTATTTAGCATAAACCACCAAAACCTGTCCTTGAAGCCCCTCCCAGTGTTTCTTTCACAGATGAGGGTCTTCCATATGGTGCGAATGTGATCAAGAAATACCAGTCTTAAACTTTGTTGTTTTGGTAACCCTGTGTGAGATTTAGAATCTTTCCTCTTAACCCTTATGACTTACTGCTGGAGTCGTGCTTCTACACTTTGTAGCAAAATTTCTTAGTATTTCAAAACTGTAGCTGTAAAATTTGGTTGTATTGCTGTCATGGTAATCTACACACATTTTCCTGTGTAGCTTCATTTTAGGGGTGGAGTAAATGCTAGTTGATCCTATCACGTGAAATTATTTTATCATCCTTTTGCTTTCCCTGTCCTTTTTTCTAACTGTTAAACATTTTTTACTCCTTTTGCTATTTATATTTTTTGGTAGATTCAACTCTTTGTGCTGCTGGAGTTGTAAATCTGACCAAGTGTTTTAAGAGAAAAGATAGATTTGGGTTGTCTGCAGTGCGTGTGGACAGGAGCACTCAGGCCTGTTCTTGCTGGAGCAATATTTGTAAAGAGCTGTGACAAACGCTCCGGGGACCACTCTGCTGCAGAATTCAATCTTGTTGGCTGGCAACAAATAGGCTCCATTGAAGGCTGTTTATTTGAATGGGAGTTGGATTGGGCCCTTTGGGAGAATGCCGTGTTTTCAAAATAGCTTCAGATGCAGTGAAATTCAGCGATGAATATAAATGAGGAACAATTAAATCAGAATCATTAAAAAAAAAAAAATGCTTAAGGTAACTCTCCAGTATTCTGGTAGAGTGAGCAGGTTGGTTGGTGTGTTATGAGCCCTATCTCAGCCTTCAAAATGGGCCTCAGTCCTGCCAGAACACATCCACATTCCACATGTGTTGAAAATATTACCAAAAAAAAAAAAAAAAAAAAAGGGAAGGTGGGGAAGATGAAATTAAACAATATTTCTGTTAAAAAATCTGCTGGAATCCGTAGATGTTGCAAAATAGGGAACTGCAAGGTTGCTCACTCCAGTTACCTTCAATTCCTAGACTTGTATATCTATAAAACGTCATTCATGTTGAATGGAGAAACTTCTGCCTTTTCTAAGAAACCATCAGCTGTGATAGCTGATCTTCCTCGTGATATAAAACATTACTGAAAAAAACTTCAATTCATGGTTTCAGAAGCTACTTTAATGTTGAATTCTTCTTTTTTTCTTAGTTTTCTTTGGTGTTCTTGAAAATTTCTTTGGACTGCTTCCCCATTTGGCTTTTCCTGGTTGGCAGTTTCGCTATATTTTCAAGGTTTTCGATTTAGAGGCAGGAAATACATGAGCCTACAGACTTCCACAAACAGCTTTTTCTACAGGCACCTCATCCAAATGACAGGAAAGCCCTCTTTAAATTCTAGACAAAACTGAAATGCCAAAGTGGAGCAGATGTTTGGCCCACTCCTCCCCGGCAGTTCCATTAAACACATGGTTATTGAATCCTATTTTGAGATGAAAGGAGGAAATGAAAACATAAATATAACCTCAGACTGTGGGTTTGGTTTTTTTTCCCCAGTTAGTTTTATACTAGTGGAACTTCTACCCTGGGAGCAATCTGGCTTTGACACAGATATTCACAGCTCTGTCTGGAAGTAGAAAAGCTGCACTTTGCTGCATTGATTTACCTTCCTCTGTACCTCATGGAAATAGAATCAGGGGATAGGGCTAATTAGGTAAAGAAGAGACAGCCTTCATGAATATGACATTAGACAGAGAATTAGCCACACCTTTGGTCTTAAACCTGGCTCTGAATGAATAAATCCTTCTCCCTGACCCTCCATCTGAATTCCCAATCAGTTTACCCAGAGACTCCTTACATTCCTTGGGTATGTTTAGGATTGGTCAAAGTTCTTTTATATAAAAGCCAAGTGGTGTTTTTATTGATCTGCCTCCTAAGGCACCAGATACAGTGTCAATGGACAAACTGTGTTTTCTTTACAGTTACCTTAAATGATTGTTTCCTCCTGTTTTTCTCTGGAAATGTCGGTGTGCGTGGTAATTTTCCTTTTTTTTTATTTTAGTCATCTTTCATTTGGTCTATCTGGCTGATGACTGTCAGCAGGGATTTTATCTGAAATGTGTGAAGCTACTGAGATTCTTTTGGGAATACAGAGAAGTGAGATGAAGGTTTAGACACAGTTGGGGTATAGTTATTTCTTAGAAGTAGTTAATTTCTCTGCTGTTTTATCCTTCTCTTGCTTGGAAGGTTCATTTTCACAAAAATGGGTAATATCCTCATTTAGTGCATAGAGATGAGGTTGTCTCCCTCCCTGCTTTGGGGACTCACTCATTCTAAGATGATTTAACCTCAGCTGATAATTTGTATTGTTGGCCACACCTGTAGTGAGTAGCTCAGCTCATTATTGCCTTGGCCAGTCCAATTTTTCTCTGCATATTTGTGACTGTGACTATCATCTACAGCTTTGAGCATATACTCTGAGGGCTTTCTCAAGAAAATCTCCTCCCCTTACACTCTAAAAGCAGTTTCTAACCATCTGTGACTCAGCTTATTTCTGCCATAGCACTTCAATAAAATACAGGACAGAGAAGTCATATTACCTATGACAGGAACAGTGTCTATGACAGTGACTTTGGAACTGGTAATTAAACACCGATCCATGATTAGTAGTTGGCTATTGATTTTAACTAGATAACAGCAAGAGTGAGTATGAAACAAATACAAGTTAAGATTGACTATTGTGAAAAATTCTTTAATACTGGAGTTACGCTGTGCTGCTGAATTCTTTGTTGCACGAGTGAGACTTAAAACAGATTCTAAATTGCAAGCTGAAGCCATCCTTTAATGTGGTAATGAAAATGAAAACCCTAGATTGGTATTTTAGTTTGTTTGTGACATTATGCTGATGGTGATGTTTCTGTATAATTAGTGGCTAAATGTTAACTGTGAAGGAATTTAAAGGCTTGCTATTTTTCCACTTGTTGGAACATCTTTTTTAATTCTTCAGTCAACAGTTTATACAGATAGCTCAAAATATATTCAATAAATGCAAATTTTGTTTTGTTTAAAATTTGCTGCTTTGAGCAGATTTACCCGTGAGCTTTTTTTCTTCCTGTGCTCTCTCTGGTCTCTTTTTAATTGCTTTTGGGTTTCTCTAAACTATAAGAGTCTGTATCCCAAAATGGAATTAAATTTTATTTTGTTTCTGTGATGATCTGAGAGTTTATAAGCTTTGACTCCAAAACCATAAAGCTCTAGGCATTCACAACCCCATTGGGCTTGAATGTGAGTGGGGATATTTGACTCAAAGAATGTTTCGTTTAAGAAAAGATTTTCTAACATATTTTGTGATACATTCTTATTAATTCGCGCTTACTTACCTTGCACATGGGTAGCACTTGGTGACGGATCAATCTCTGTCTACCCTGTTTGTCTTTAATTTCTGTGTCATGGAATCACAGTCTGGGTTGGGTTGGAGTCTGAGCAAAGTCAGCTGTGAGAAACAGCCTCAGTTTGTGTCAGGAGGAGAGACAATCACTCGTACTGTAGCTTACCTTTGATGTCTTAACTCTTGTCCACCTAAATTCTTCATGAGATGCGAAAGTTTTGTAAGAATTGTCAGGAGAAATGAAAAATTAAGCAAGATCTTTGATTGTGTTTGGTAGGTTTGCCTGCTTGTCTGAGACTTTTGACTGAAAAATATGAAACTGCAAATTAAAAACCAGACACAGATTACTAATGGAACACTTCATCGTCTTTTGATGTCTTCCTCTGAAGGATCTGTGGACAAAAGGACAATTTCACTTGACATCTGCTAATTTTATAGCAGCCAAGAAAGCAGTTACTGCCTTGTGTAAAAAAAAAATAAATTTGTTCATACAGAGAATTGGTATAAAAATGTCAGGGAAATTCCAATTATTGGAGGAGTTGTATGTGCCAATGGTACATAACACTGATGGGTAGAGCAAAACATAGAGTTATTCATGATAATTAAAGATGAAAAGCCTATTAAAAGGAACCTTTTTATTGTCAAGATAGTACTTGCTAAGGTCTGAAGATGCCTTAAAAATGTATTTTCCCTTAAATTTTCTATCATCTTCAATTCTGTCACTCCAAACACATTGGGAACAGTGAATCTATTTAATTGAATTCTTTCATGCGGAGTTGCAGTCTAGATTTGTTTTTCAGTTAAATGGCTCAGATTAAAATAGTCTGAAGTAATGCCATAAATTTTGGAAGTAAAGGAACAGATATTTAGAGCTTGCTTTATACATGATGCGAGATGATTAAACGTGAGTTTAAACGTGAGCAGCTGGAGTGCTGGAGCTCCATCTAGGGAGGGTTGGTGACCCAGCTGAGAACCCAGGGGTCAGGATCTGTGGGCACACCAACATCACTGACAGGGTTATTGTACATTTCTGCTGCAGGCACCTTGATCAGCGAGGACCAGACGAAGCTGCAGACAGCTGAGGAGGCCTCAGTCAGCAGGCCCTGGTCCTCACCGAGGACTTCATTCCCTCCAAGTTCTGCTGGAGTGACAGCACAGCAGGGAACACGTAATCAGGAGTTCCTGGAGGTTTCTGGAGAGCTCTGATAACAGCTTCCAAATGCAGATGTCTGAGGAGCTGACAACAGGAGAAGCTACTGAAACCTCACATGTGGGAACAAGAACTGGGCAGGGCCCTGGCAGCTCCCTCTGGGGAGAAGCTGAGGGAAGAACAGTGGCTGTTGTTTATTTCTAATGTTGTTTATTTCTGGATACAGCATGGGCTGCAGTAAGACACAAGAAACAAGGCTGGGCATAGTCCCAATTTCCTTAAGCAGTGGAATAATGCCATCATCCTTTGGGCTTGGAAGTGCTGTTTCGTTGGATTGAAGTTTACCTTACTCTCCCTCCATACAGTCAGAAATGCAGAAATCTGCCTTAAGGTCAAAGTCTCTGAGGATGACGAGATGATGCTTCTTGTAGTGTCGTAAGCTTGCTTTGAGATTTGAGAATGGCAGCAAAGTGAATTAATATAATTAGGTATAAACAGTGGAGAAATATTAATAAAGAAATTTCCTGCAAAGGAAGGAAAAATGTTCTTAATGTTTGGCTTCGTATTAAAGGCTGACTTTCACTGATTATTCAGGGTAGTTTCTGGTTTATCCCCAGATCTGCCCAAGTAGCTGAAGCTCTCTGCCTCTTGTATCTTTGTCTCTGCTTCATGTCACTCTAAGTCAAATGATCTAATTAAAACCAAGACTTATTAACAATAAAGGGTATGAAGCATTCAGATTGAAACAAAAAATGGGTACCAGTCTTTACTTTTCTTGCTGCTTCCAGGGAAGAAATTGGCACAGACCGTTCTGGACTGGTTTAATGAACCAGATATGACTTAGGCATACAGTGAAACTGTTTCTGTAGATACTTTTCTGTATTTCTTTTTTTTTACTACCATGGGCATTTGCATTTTTGTTGCTTGGAAGTGTTATGTTGCTTAGTGCTCAAAGTCATATTCTGTGATGACATAGCCGGGTAGCGTGGAAATTATCATGATTTGACTTCAATATTAAAGAACTGGAACAAAAACCCTGTGATTATGTTTCATATTTCCTTCTCTGTTATGAAAAATAGAGCTCAAACTGTCTAAATTGGCATTTTATCGGTGTTTTTCTTAAAATATCAGCGGCTTCTAACACTTGAAAAAGCATTCTTCCAGGGTATGGTAGGCGTGAAACACTTCTTTGATAGATATGATTACTTGAGATATGAATACAGAAACATTTCTCTACATCTTATTGAATATGCTTTGAACTTTGTAATAATTTAGGAAGCAGAATTTGCATGCAGGAAAGAAAAAATGGATAGTGGCTACTTTGTCTCATGTTTGGTGGTACAATAGTTTTAGAATTATTTTTTCCTGTCTATGTTTACTGTTTAGAGCATTTCTTCGTAGTTGCATAAAAATATCATTTCAATCTTGTAAAAAATTAAACACTTCTTAAAGAGCAGAACAAAAATATAAAATTTCCCCTCAAGATACCTAAAATAAAAAAATACTGATTTGTGTGGAGAAGATGGCTTATTTCACTTCTTGAATGTGTTGTGCATATCACCAAAAATCTTCTTTCATTTGCCAAGGCAGGGGCTGTGTTACAGTATTTTCTGCAACTGATTATGCAGTTGTGTATGGTAGTGAGTTTATTTTCATCAGATACTTCAAAGCCTTACTTTTTAGGTCAGGAAAGTATGCTTCTCTTAGAGCTTTGAAGTTCAAAATAAGCAAAATGAACATAATTTGACTAAAATTAATTACTAATGCAAAGCAGAACTTCTGATGGCGAGAACATTGACAAAAGTAGAAACTGAATCTGGGAATTCATGTTCTGCCTTTACCCAAGCAAAGGCCCTGAAAATCAATTCCACAGGTGTAAACCTTCTGTAGACATGCTTGCTCTTTGGACACATGTACAACAAGGAATTTTAATACTGTTTTATTAGGCCGAAATTTGGTTTAAAAATGCAAGGAAAATTATTTTGCCAGCAATTTCTGCAGTAAGGACCAAGGGCATTGTTTGACCCTTTGAGTGGACCAGCAGCTTGATGTTTGGGCAACCAGCTTTGTTTTGTGGTATCCTGTTTGTGATATGACCTTCTGCATGTTGTTTGAACCAGACAGTTCTCATGCAACCCCACAGAATAAGGATCCTGCCGTATTTCAGGGTTTTTGGAAGCTGCTGCTGGTTCCCTGTTCAGGTGAAGGTTCATGGGTTGGGGTGTGCTCAGCCCTGCTCAGGCGGCGTGTCCACAGTAACCAAAATGCAGCCCAGAATCTCTCAGGGTCACGAGGGTGCTGTCACTTAATTTGCAGACATAGACATTTTATTTTGCTGCTTGCATATAAATAGAGTCCTGAATACTCCCCTGGGTGGGCAGCAGGATGCAGTTGTCCTGCTGATTTGGTGATGTCCTGCTTTATTTGGAGGTCAGTCTGTAGCAGCCTGACTGAAACAGCTGCTGAGCGAGGTGTGGGAAATGAAGAGAGGTCAGGGTCTTACTGTTCAAGAGGACACTCTTCCCACCCTTTCCTGTTTTACTTTTGAGGACTGTAGTCCTCCAAACCCATACATGCAGACACCCAGAAGGATCATGCAGGTGGTGGCTGCTCAGATCTGCCTTGTAGAGCACGAGGGTGTGGGCTCAGATTCTGGTTTTGTGAGATAAGGAGAATAAGAATGACAGAAGGAATTCAAGTCTGACCCCGTGCATGTTCGTGGTAGTTTACAATGGAGCTTAGTGGGTAGGAGAATGTATTTACAGAATAGCTGTCAAAATCCCTGAGTGTAAGCAAGCTGTAAATAAGTCTATAAAGTGTAATCGTTACTGGAGACTTTAAATCTGCAATGAGTGAAGGACTTGCTTCAAGTTCATTCTCGTGCCTGCTTCCTTGCATGAGAAATAAACAGAAGGATAAATCAGAAAGCTGAGTTTGTACATATATAGGCATGCTGGAAGATACAAAGGCACATTGGGAGAGAATTGTGTAGTTTCATTTGTGTTTTCTGGAGCTGATGACCCGACTGAGCCCTGCAGTGGAAGAACATCACACCACGCTCCTTCATGTCCAGAGAGGGCAGAGGGAAAGCCTGGGATCAATCAGTTTGCAATCAGACTGATTACAGAAGGACAAGATCAAGTCAAAAGAACATGGTAGGGCAGGCATTCAGAAATCCTTCAAGTAAAAGGGTTTCTTGCAGCAGACGGCGAGCAGGAACGTTCAGGAGAACTGGTAAGGGAGTCATTACATTTTGTTAAGAATGCAGTCAGGATTTTCAGTCCCCCTTCCACCCTGAGTGCATTTGCTATCCTTACCATTTCATCTGCAATACTGTGAAATATCCAAGACATAACTGAGATGTTTCTAAAACTTTATGGTTTTTATGTGCATATTGCTTTGGTTTTGTTTAAAGGGAAAGGTTCATGAATAGATACTGCTCTGTTTTTTAAAATCCAATCTATATGGGTTTGTAGTCTAAATTTCAGAACTTTGAAAGGGATGGGTGCTGTCTTCTGAAATCCTCTTCTGTTTCTGTGACATTTGTTAAAGGTGGGCACATTAAAAGTTGGACTTCTATGAAACAAAGCAAAGAAAGCCTCGCCAGCATCCAGCCACTTCAGAAATTCTGGACACATTCCTGGTGTTCCTCTTTCCCAGCTGAGGGATTCCACCATTGAGAGAAGAAAGGAAGCACTGAGTCAAAAATAAAGAGGGTTGTTGAAGTATCATTATATGTTTCCCAATAAATATTGATTGATCTATCGTTGCAGTTTAATGTATCTTTTAGTGGAAGGGAACATTGTTTTAAAGGTGGCAGAGGTAAATCTTCATGAATATTTCATGCATTTATTAATGAATTTATTTTGAGGTAGTGGGTAGTGAATGAAATGTTTAAACCCTCCCAGTAATGGTGGAATTTTAATTTTAATGTGAAAAAACTTTAATAGAGCCACGTATTTTTAGATTCAGTTACCTTGGAAAGTTGGCAGTTCAGCTACTGAGTGAGTTTTGGGAAGGTTCTCTCACTTCAGTGAGCAGATTGGGGGAGAGTGAGGGAGTTTGATTCATGACTTGACTTTGGGGTCAAATCCAGTAGGCTTATTTCTTTAGTTAAATCATTCACTTTCCCAGGTTAATTTTAACATTCTGGGTAGGCTGTTCAGGTTGAGGCTGAAACTGTTCTTTTTATAATTGGTTTCTGCAGGATCTTGCTACTTTGAACTGTCCTGTATTACACAAAAATGTCAGACCTTCCTACTCTGCCTAAAGGGGTTCCCTGCTGCAGTCCCTTGCGTCTGACTTTGTATTTTCTTCTGAAAAAGCAGAAATGTGGCTTATTTGGCTGTGTCATGCAGAGGATATTTTATAGCTGTTTATTTGATAGAAATTTCTGTGGTGTTATTGAAATAAAACTCCTTTGGTAAAACTGAAATTCAAAGGAGAACTTAATATTGTTTCTCATTTAAATTGTGTATGAATAAATGATTACAAATTGACAGATATTGCTTGTAGTGATTCCTTTCTTGAGTGAAAAACCAATTTCTATTTCCTTCTTAATTTAGGAACTTAAAATTATTAAGAGAGAAAAAGAGAAACTAGATGCAGCCTCAACACAAGCGAAACGAACTATGGATTGAAAATTTAATTACTGCTTTTGTTTCCAGGGCCGTGTTGCATTGCACTAAATCTGCAGATGAACCAGCTTTTAGGATTTAGTGGTGACAGAGGTACTGCAGGTGGTTGTGTGGTAAATGCAAGGTTCTCTGGTGTCCCTGCTGGGAGTCCCTCAGCCCTGGGGGCTCGGTGCATCCCCTGGACAGTTTCTGTCGTAGTTCAGCCTGAGCCTGTCCTGTGCAGGGGTTTGGAGAGCTCTGCCATTGCACACCACGAGGGCACAGTCACCTGTGGCCAGGAGCATCCAAATCCCTGGGGGTGGATTCCCAGGTGTACTGATGCCTTAGGGTTTTAGCTTTTATATTTTTCGTGTATTTGTAGTCCTGCAATTCTGGAGTGTGTCACTCTAAACTCCATACAGAGCATTAGCTACTGTTCTCCCATTTTGGTCAGACAGAACAATTCCTCTCCAGGCCTGGCAATCAAGGACACCTCAGTGCCTCAGGCCCTGAGAAATGCAAAACAAAAGTGAGTTGGGGAGGAGCAAACTTGGGGTAAATTACTTCATTACCTGAAGCTGTAATTGGAAGATTAACCCCTAAATATACAAATGGACCAAGCTTATAAAAGTATGAAAATCCATGACCCATCGTCGATTTTTGGGTGTAGCCCCTGGGGAGGCTTCATCTGCACTAAATGTACCTGAAGACCCTTCAATAAATATGACAGCTTTTTATTCTCTTCATTTTGTCCAGCCTCTGTTTTTAGGTAGTCCCAACAAGGCATCAGTGGCAGTAGGTGTTTAGGTACATGCGCTTCTGAGAATTTGTGCCTTTTTCAGAGGGCTCACCCAGAGGATTCGCTCGCTACCAGGCTTTTATTATTCCATTAAATAGTGCACAATTTTTTCTGCTTTAATTTGTTTTGAAATAATTCAGCCATACTTTATAATGCCTTATGGAACTCATCAATATTGCCTGTGTGTCTGTCTAATGAGAGTTCAGTAAATTAGCATATTCATTAAACAAACAAATTATTGTTCTGTTAGTAATTGGTGACTGTTTCTCAACAGATGAGTGATGTCAACTGGCATCAATTAGTTTAGTGTGCTTTGTTACCTACAGGTAGATAATCTGTGGTTGATATCTGTGCTTTATTAGGTTGTATTAGAATAATCACTGCTGCCTGGTGGTGGGAGAAAAGTAGTTTCTCTTAACTAAACAGGATGACATCCCTAAATAAACCTTCTTTAGCTTTTCGGTTAAAATAGCTTCCTTCTCTAAAATTGACGTGTTACTAGTTTAACAAAGCTCTTCCCATTGTTTCTTTCATGTTTGTCACTATCTTTTTTTCCTGCTGTGATGCACTGTGATTCTTCTCTCTGGTTTGCAGTGGCTCCTCTTAAAAAGAATCTTGCATTGTGTGACAAGAAAAATTGGCTTTTCCTTGAACTGTGGAAAAGTATTCAGGGGAAGATTTAACTAAGCACTTGTTTCAATTGCATCGACTGGAACTAAATGGTGACACAAACACCTAAGATAGTAATAGAAAAAATCCTGTGATTGTTTCAAACTATATTTCTGAAATTCTGGACAGGGAATTACAGTGAATGTGAGTAATTGCTTTGGAAAAGAAATGCTCTTGAGCAGGTAGTTGCATACTGTCCTCCCCCAGGCTTGGTTTGCAGCAGGCAGTGCAGTCTCATTTTCAGTAATGAGAGCTTCTGAGCAGAGGTGGTGGCCTGTTTCACTCCTCTGAAGTTTTTAAACTTCGAATACTTAAAAATTTACGCTTTCCAAGCTCTTGGCCACCCTCTCAACTGTTTGAGTCCAATTTTTTAAACAATTTAACAATAGCAATCTTAATAATCATAGTAACTGTGAACTCCTTTTATAAACAAGCCTCCATTTCTTTTTTTCTGTATTTTTTGAGTATAGGAAGAGAACCATTTAGTTATTTAACACAGACATCTTGTTTCAAAAAGTCATAGATGTTAGGAAGAGTAGTAATTATCCACCAGAACAGGCAGTCCAGATTTATTAAACAAAAATGTAGGGTGTTTTTTATTTTATTTGAAGTTAGGTTTCATAAACCTTTGTTGCATGGACAGATCTGACTTGTTCTGAAAAGTGAGTATATGGTTCATTGGTATAAAACAGTAAGTTGCCACTGCAGCTTATTGATCAAAATGCCTTAGCCTTTAGAAAACTGGGAAATGTGATAGGTTTTTTGGGGGTTTTTTTCTGTGTTTTACTGCTCAAGATACTTTGTGTGCTGTATTTTCAGGAATCAATGTGGAACTAAAAGGCCTATAGCTGTTAACTAGAGTTGGTGTGCTGGTTTTAAGTTAATTAAAATGAATTTCCATTTGTAGGAATAAGTAATGGAATGTTAAAAGGTCTTCAGCTGTACCTGTAGATTTTAAAACCAAATGCTCTCGTTAAAGGCCTGGTCTGCTTACGGTGCTTTGATACAGACTAAGAAATTAGCAATTCCTAACTGCTGTGAACAAAAGTATTGAAACTGTTTTTGTCAGGGAAATATTCAAGACTTCTTCCTAAACTAGCTCACAGCATCAATTTTATCCCCCATAAATACACCACACAGGTCTAGATAGAGACTTTGATGATAATGCTCCGTGTTGGACGAGGCTGCTGGACTCTGCTGGTACCAGAGGGACCTCACTGCCATATGGCCTCCCAGCTAAAGTGGGCAATTTGGGATGTTGATGGAAGGCAGTTTCCTCTATGGCTTTTGAATAAGATGACCTGGATGTAGCTCCTGCTTTAGAAGATTAAAATTGCTGGTTTGTGGCCGCCAAGAGGACATTAGTTGGGAAGGACATTTTCTGTCCTGTTTTCCATAATGTGCTCCCAGGTTTGCAGCGTTGCTCATCCATGGAGAGGAGGGGATGTGTGGTGTGGCTCGATGGGACAGCTTATGGCCCATCAGCCTTACCACGACTCTTGCCATTTTCTTTTGTACTTGAAAGACTTGCTTTGCTACAGACCATATTTTTGCTTTTTATATTTGGGATAAACTTCTGTTTAGTGTGGGGCCGTTTTGCTAAATTTTGGGGATTTTTACAGGTTGACTTACTCATTTTGTGGGCACTGCCAGCAGACTGAAAAAAGCGCTTTAGTTTGTTTTCAGTGGCCTGTGTGGTATATTTTAAGTACATGACCCAATAAAATGTGTCTATACCTGCAGTGATATTCAGTTTAGTTTATTTCTGATGGTTTCTTTTTGAGAGAAACTTCTACATCTTTGTCAATTACAGAGACTGTATGTCAATAAATATAATAAAGGTTTATGCCTCATATTGATGAATGGTCTGCTCTTTCATTACTGTCATCCTTGTGTATCTGCTTTCCTTCATATGTGCTTGGAATTGCATTACGGGTCAGAGTGCACAGATTGAATAAACTGGAATGCTGTAGAATGTGTTGGCTAAGCAAATAGATTTTTTTTTTTGGTGACAGACGTTTATTTCTGATCACATGCACTAAATAGATCTCCTTTTAATTTCAGGTACAGGATATATCTCCTCACCTCCTCAAAAACACCACGGTTTTTCTTCCCAATTGACTTATCTCCAATACAACCATTACAATAAAGTCCAGGCTTATAAAACTTGATACTTTATATATTTGACATATAATTTGCATTCTTGCAGAGCTAATTTCTGTTGCAAGAGCTGTTTCATGCTGGCACAGGATTTATGAGCACAGTTACAGCTACTTGGCTTCAGTGGAGCAACAGAGGGGGAAGAAAGAAGTGGGCATTTTTTGGACCAGCTTTACTGCCAGGTTCTTTTAAGAAGTCCATCTTTGTTTTGTGCTATTAATACTGGCTTCCAATAATGCTGTGAATGAAAAGGGAATGTTGGATGTTAAAATGTGTCTTCCTTTGAAGCGTCATGCAATAAAATGCATTAAGCTATGCTAATGAAAACAGCAGAGCTGCTCAAATTACATAGGTGTGTCAAGGGATGTTCAATTATCCTAGAAATTTGCTTAGTGGTGGTTTTGTTTTCTTTGATAGTGTTGATTAACATTGGATTCTCTTCCCCAAGCTGGAATCATTTGGCATTTTAGAAAAGTGGAGTCGTACCAAGAGAAAATAAGTATTTATGTTTAGGGCTTTTTTTAGGGAAATGATCTACTCATGAGCACTGGACTTGATAAGGTGAAATACTTAGTTGTGTTTGGTTAGCCAAGGTAGCTCCATGAGGAATTAGGCATCAAATGCAACTAAATTTTTTAAAATTTGATGGTTTTAAGACCAAGAGGCCTCAGTTGTAATAGAGGATATAACTTGAATCTTCAGTTGTTTGTCAGATTTGACCTTTCAGTTATTCTTTTTGACAGCTTCTTCATATACTTGTTACGGAACAGGCATAAGTGATTCTTTCTATTCTGTTTATTCTATTTTGAAAAGTCAGCCTTGGATGTGTTACCAGGGAAGCCAAAGAATGAGAAAACCTTATACTGAGCATATAGGCTCAGGTAAGAAATAATCAGTGACATAATCTGATGGAGTTTGGGATTACTGATGCTGCTCCTGTTCTGTGCTTGTATGAAACATTTCTTTTCCAGCAGAGTTTTGCTGAAGTAGTTAACATGCAACTTGCAAACTTCTTGATGAATGTGTTAAGACAGTTTCTTCTGGTTTTATGTGCGTGTGTTTTCTTTTTCCAAAAGCAAGCACTCAAAAGATACCTCCTGGGTCATCTGAAAGATGTTTTACATCAGAGTAGTTAATGCTGAATATATAACAACGATATCTCTGTTGCAGTGTTTCCTAAATCTGTTTGGGTTGGGGTTTTTTTGGGAGGAGGGGACTTTTTTTGTTTGTCATTGGGTTTTTTGGGGTTTGTTTTTTCTTTGGGCTTTTTGGGGGGTTTTTGGGGGTTTTTTTGTGGTTTTGTTTTTTTGGGTTTTTTGTTTGGTTTTCATTTGCTTGTATGGTTTTTGTTTGGCTTGGGTTTTGTTTTGTTCGGCTTTTTTTAATATTGAAGCAAATTTCTGCTAGAAAATGTACTTGTAGTTCCACTCTGGTTTAACTAAGTTTTTAGTGTTTTAGCCCTTGTTATTTAAATAATACAATTTTTTTCCTCATCATGTGACAGCTAAAGAATTGGCAAATGGAATAGTGAAAGAATAATGCAACTGCTCCACAAATACATTTTTTGTGCAGAGCCTTTAACATTTTATTAAAAAAATCCCTGCCAAACAAAAAGGTGGTAAATACGAGGTGATGCAGGTTATATGAAGAATCAATGTTTTTCTCTAGGAGTAGTCAATAAACCACAGATACAATTCTGCAAAACCTGACCTTGTTAAGATGATCAAAAAGAAAGATTTGATTTCTTCATGTGTGTTCTGCTCATTTAATCATGCTGTGGGACCAGATATAGTCTCTGCTTATATAAAGAAGGAACTTTGAACACAAAGCTTATTCAGAACAAAATACACAATTCCCGGTAACAGTCGTTTTCTCAATCCTCCTCACTCTATATACTTTTGGCCTATATTAGTGTGATTCTGACTGGTGACAAAAATCTTGGAGATTGGAGAAGGGAAGGGAGATCAGAGGTGAAACCCCACCAATACTTCGTGCTTTTGGAAAGTGCCAAGTAATTCTAGCCAGCAAGAGAAAATCTGGTTTGAAATTTGTACTTGATTAAATAATTCTTCATGTTACTGCTCAGTTGAGGCCTTTTGTTCCACTTACTTGAGTTTTGTGATTTTTGATGTTGTCAGCTTCTCAGGAAATGTTATCTGTTGTAAAAGAGCCCTATTTAAGTATATTAATCTCTTTGATAAGCACTTACATTAAAAATTTAATCTTAAGAAATATCCTATTACAATGAATTTAATTCCTCTTTAAAGCTTTATTATTTTAAATTACGACATTTTATTTTCTGTGTGCTGCTAGTAATGTTTTCTTAGTTTTACAGACAGGTTTATTTTTAAACCTTTTTTGTGGTTTAAAAATAAACAACACTTTTTGATTTACCAGGCAGATCTGAATCTTAAATAAGAGCCAGTCTGCATCTTCAATGTGTACATCAATACACAACACAAAGTTCCCACATGAAAGGAAAACAGAAAAATGCCACCAGTGGAAAATTTTCTTGTTCTTTGTCTGTCATCTTATGAAGATGAAAGATGAGATGTCACACAGGGAGTGAGGGTTTAGTAAAATCCACACACAATTTCCAGTCTCTTCTTCACAGGCTGGTGGGACAGGATCTCGTCCTTTTACTCCAGCCCAACTTTTTAATAAAGAGACAGATGAAACACATGTACATCTTGAGCTGCTGGAACATACTGGGTGTCAGCTGAGCTTCATGGAAAAATCTGAGAGATCTCTGGTGTTTTCTGATTTGTTTTCTGACTAATGAGTGGGGGGAGGAGGTGTAAGTATTGAAGCAGGGATAAGTTGGGACTAGAAGGCGATGAGAATCAATAATGAACAAAAATTACTAAAAGCTCGACTCTGCTTTCCTGTGCTTTAGGTTCTCTTTTAGTTGCTCCCCCCATTCTCTCTATTCAGGTTGAGATTATTTTTCTGATGGTGATTCACCATCTAATTCTTTACTCGGTCTTTGTTGAGAACTGGAACTGAATTGGCAAATCCAACAGTGCTGTTTGATGCTGCTGCAAGCAATGAAACAGCTGCAAAACAGGAAAATGAGTCAACCAAAACCTGTGATGGCAGAGTTGTGTTCTGTGCCAGGTTAAAGTCCCCTCCTAATAACTTTAGGGGGAAGGATTGGGTTATGGCTGCCTGTAGAAGACTGTTTATGGGAAATTGCTTTCTCTCAAACCTTTGTAGGCTCTTCCCTAGAGTTTTGAGGCCTTTGTGCATTAGCACTCTTACTGTCAGTCTCATCTGGATTTATCTGTAGAATGCATGAAAGTTTATGACGCCCAAGAATTTAGGCCATTTGAAACCCACCTGAATTTTTTGAGAATGCTTGGTATAAATGTATTTGGAGGGAAGGGATTCAAGGTTCCTGTATAAATTCAGATTTAGTGCAACCAAAGCATCTTGGACTGGAAATTGGTTCAAAGAAGCATCTGTTCACTCATGTTTCTGAGATTTCCTGGTCACCTTTTTTTTTGTCTTCCCCCTAAAATGCACATCCACAGCTGTTTGGATTTTTCTAGATGGTCTTGAAAGAGCCATCACCTTTACAGATTCAAAGCTTGTGCTTTATTTCATCTCTTGTAGCTGCTTTAGTTTTCCTGCTGTCCTCATGACATATGGTATGTATCCTGCAAGTGCTTTAAAGCAAGTTTTTCATGTTCCTCGCTCTTCAGAGCTTCTGGTAGAGACTTCAGGTACTTATTATTTTTATCAAGCAGTTCATTCACAACCAGGAGTTTGTCTTTTGTGCAAAGACTTGATTGAAAGTCCTCAGTTGGCACTCAGTAAAATGGTCTCTTTTAGAATTATGTAATACAGCAGGGGGAATAAAGTGCTCACTAACCTGGAGTTTGTGGGCTTTGCTTTTCTGTGCAGGAGTTGTTGAGCAGATCTTTGTTTCATCACCCTTAGGACTGCTATAACACTTTTCAAAGGAATTATTCTCTCCTTTCCTTTCTGTGTTCCTCAGACTAGTCTGGTTCATAATTTAGGAAACAAATATTGTCATAATATCTTAATTGTCCAATTTTTATAAGAGAACATGTGTCCCTATGCTTATGTATGTCTGCACTTCGTGCATATATAATAAGATTTTTAGCATCTCATCAGTGGAGTTTCTCTGTGGGACATTTTGAGTTACATTTTTGAGTTGTAAAGGTGTTGTATCCCAAAAGCACCTGTGAGGTGCTGAGGGTGTTTGGGAGCAGAGGTCACTGCAGTTCCCATCAAGCAACAACCACAAAAGCCTTCCCCAGAAAGAAATATTTTGAATATTTTCCTTCTTATTTATTTGATTTAGATCAGCTTAGTAATGCCTGCGTGTGAAACTGATTTATTGTTCTAAGTTACGAATACAAGCTGTTTTGAAGACTTGGTCTTAAATTATAAAACCAGTGACCAAAACTTTATTAGCTGTATTAGTAACCTGTAGAAATTTTTAGATAAACCTAAAGGGTTCCTCCTGGCTCCTAATGTTAATCCCTTTGTGGAAATGATCCTGAAGTGATAATTGTTAGAGCCTAGCAGAGAATTCGTAATAGGAAAACAAATTAAATGTCAACAATTATGAAAGAGACTTTAAATTTTGACCCTGCATTTGAAGGATTGCATAATTCTAATAACATACTGTCTGTGAATAGAATGGAGGAATATAAATCACGAGGTGTCTCTATGATGTGTAGATTTAGAGATAGCCATAGAGCAAACTGACAATGCCATTTTGTTCCTCTAAAATATGTTAATCAGGTTATGCATAAAAGGATTTAAAATGTCATCCTGAGCTATTTGTAACTGTTTAAGTTCAGTGGGAGTCACTTTTACAGAAAACATGCAGTTTTATACTGTAAAAGATGGGTTTGTTTTCTTTATGCATCAATCTTTTGTGCTGTGTTTCAAAGAGAATAGAACAGATGGGAGTTTGCTTTTGAGACATCTCAACCTGTAAACCTTGAGTATTGTGAGAGGGTGTGTTATTGAAAGACTTCAGCATGGAGGGGTTTTTCTTTGCAGTCTAAAGTTGCATTAGGTTAATAATTTTTTTATCATGCTGTTAGAGATGAAAGTATTAGCATAATAAATAATCCTCTTTGTCCAACATTTCTAAATACGTGGCACTGGCTTGCATGCTGTATTCCTTACTTCAGGAGAAACCAAGAGCTGATTGTGGCTGGCTGCCAGGAGGACAGCAGTTTGTCTCTCCGTGTGGGAAAAGCATCTTTGGCCGGCACAAAACGGGATTATACCATTGCCAGGAGTCAGCTCCAGCTCCTTAATTATTGCTTTTGTGCGGAGCAATTCATCCTGTGTGGAGGATGTGTCCGTCCTTAAAACCATTCAGTGAAGATCCTGTGACTTCTGTAGAGTCTCAAGGTTTCCTGCCAGGACAAGCAAATGTGGCGTGTTTGTGTGTGTGTGAGGTCGCTGTGTCTTTGTACCCACGGGGCGTTGATATGTTTGTATTCCCACAGGGGCATCTAAACGTTGGGAATGAGGAGGGAATTATTCTCCAGCTGTTGTTGGCCTGGCGTGGCTGATGTGGCTGTGCTGGTGTCCTCAACAAAACCTGCTTAGAAGCACAATGAGCAAAGCAGAGGCAGCAGAGCACTGAAAATACATGTATTAGTGTACGGTTTCTTACAGAATAATGCTAATTCCATCTCAGTTGTTTTTCTTCTCAGATATGCTTCAACAAACGCACAGAATCGCTGGAATAATTTTACAGGGAGGAATTAGATGAAATGTTGTATAATAAGGATATTTAACATGAAACTCAATTTGTTTTAATGTAAAGGTCTGTTACTATTTTTATAGCAGAGGATAACATGAAAACATAAATAGACTTTGGAGTTCAAGCCAAATTTGCCTTGATATTAAATGCAAGACATTTTGTCTGGCCAAGTGAGCCTTGTGTAGCTTTTAAAAAATATCTGTAGCTTTCAGAGTACTTGGGATGCACAAATGTTAAGAAAAGGCACTTAGGAAAATCAATATGTATTTTACCTTTTCTCTGGGTGTTGTTTAACTGCTGGCTTGAGATAGCCATAAGGTGGGAGAGCTCAGTGGGCTGTCTCATGAACTGTTCTTAATGAGCATTATGTTGTTTTCCCCTCTTGTTTTTTCTAGACTGTTCAATTAACCCCCAGACGATGGCTCAACTTGCAGGAGTACCAAAGCAAAAAAATAATGGCAGACCATGGGGTTACAGTTCAGAGATTCTTTGTAGCTGATTCTGCAAATGATGCCCTGGAGGCTGCTCAGAGACTGAGTAAGTTGACTGATAATGGGAGGACTCTGGTTCACTTGGTAGCAATCTGGAAAATAAATTGTTTTCTAATAAGTTTAAACAGTCTTTAAATTCGTGCTTACTGTCAAGCTTCGATATTTCATCCAGACCATAAATATGTGCTTAATTTTATATGTGAACAAGTTTATAGCGGCAATACTTAGAACTTTATTTCTCCAATGTTTTGCATGCAGCATGTAATGTGAATTCATTAATTAACATTATAATAATTCAGAGTGTCTGAAATAGTTGCTGAGGAAATTTTTTTGGTATACTTGATATAATTTAAGGATATGCAATAAATGAACTTGTGTAAAAAGCTGTTCTCAAGCAAAACTTCACTCTATTAGAATGCAAAGGAAGAAAAAGGTTGTGGCCTCTCCATTTTAAAAGACACGTAGATATTTGTTAGTGTATGTGTCCAAATGAAGAAATAGCAAAGGTGAGTTGAGTTGCCATCACAAGAGGACGTGACAGTGGCTCGAAGAAAGACTCTGCTTCTGCAGCTTTATTTCTCTGACAACATCCTCATTCTGGTGTGGCGAACAAAAGATGATAATGTGGGTCAGAAATTAATTGATGTAATAGCTTTTCTCTCAGAAAGAAAGTGTTGAAGTACTTTGTCAATCTGTTCTAACTGAAATAATTTTTCTACTTTTTAAAGTTGTAGTTTTCCTCTTTTCATTTAGCTTTTGTTAATAGATCAAACATCAAAATGCCAGAGGCCAGACATCGTTGTAGTCTAATTGTGTAGTAACAGGAAGGTTTTTTGGTTTATGCTTTACATAATGCACAGGCCACTTAGTTAAATGCATTTCAATTTTGCACTCTGGAAGGTAAATTAACTCAACTTACTCATATCCAGGATCTCATCAGAGCTCGAGTAGCTGAGTAGTGTTCGCATAATGGCTTGTTCAATCTCCAGAACTTCATTAAGGCGATTCATTTTTCAGTGATCAAAACCTTCTTATGGCAATCAGTATATTTGAAAATATATCTGAAACAAAAAATTAAATGCAAGTGTTATGGTCATTTAGCAGTGCAAGCTGGAAAAGTTGGATATAAAGCAAAGCACTTAAAATTGGAATGTTTCCTCGTGTCTGGGTGTCTGAGAAAATCAAGGATTGCTAACTGATGCTGTGGCAGGTTTATCACCAGTCTTACAGCACTTAAACTCTCCTCTTGATGATTGAACTCATAAATGGATTGGCCTGTCCAAAGCTATTGCTATTCTTGATCTCTGTGACTATTTGGAGATATAAATGACTTCATTAAAGGCAGTGAACCTCCTCTGTTTTATGATGCTAAGTTTATTTTAAATAACTTCTGCAGCTTGCTTGCTTTGCAAATCGCAGAAATATCCATCTATTAAAAACAAACAAACTGTGTTTAAATAACCAAAAGTAAAATCCAGAAGCAAAAAACATTTGCACGAGCAACCTCATCAGGTAAATTTTATTTTAATTGTGTGGGCTTGTTAGCACTTCAGAAAGTGGAAATTAGTGGTACCACTCTTCATTTGATGTAGTTGCATTCAGGCATGGTGCACTACTGAGCATGAAAGAATTGTGGTTTATGGTGTGGAATCTGTTTCATGTTGGAATGACTGACACTCCATTGATCCACTTAATAATTAACAACATCCTCGTTATCATTCTGGTGGTATGCTGTCCTTGTACATCTAACGTGCTCTTTGAAAACTAAGAATCAAGAACAGCAGCTTTGCTACCGTGGTTGTTGTTGCTCCAAGATTTTGCTGGGTTTATGTTCTTTGTGATCCCTCAAATTAATATTGCCTCTGTCACTCAGGTTTATCTGCACAATTTGCAGCTGAATATGCAGCCACACAAAGTAAAAAGATATGGGAAAACGGAAAACTTCAGCCTACAGAAGGCACAAAATATTACCAAATAAAATAACCAGTGAAGGCAGTTTGGGGATTTTGTGTATTAGACAGGCATTCTGCAGTAGAATATGGGGAGAGGCCAATCTCCCCTGCCAAGTCCTGCTCAAAAATTTGATGTTTCAGGTGCTGTGTGCCACATTGCAGCTGTCCTTCACTGTGGCTTCTTCAAACAAGAAAAGGTGCCTGTCAGCATACTTTAAAGATAAAAACAGGATAAAGTCCTCAAATCTTGAAACTCAAAGGTTTAGTGTGGTTCTTGTGAAATTCTTTCTATAGCCCTGAGGAATACAGGAGAAACAAGAATTTTCCTTTATAGTCTTACAGCATTACATCACTCGTATGGGTCCGTGTGTGTGATAAAGGGGATCAGATGAGGGGATAGGAATTTCTGTCATGGAAGTGCACAGAAACTCTGGGATTCACAATTTAATGTCACAATTTCACCAACTACTCTGTGCTTGACAGAGCTGTCTTTACTGCTGCAGGGCCTGTGCTCACCAGTTCTGCTATTGTTGGATTTCCTGTTGATGCAATGGAAAGGGATGAGATGAGATGATTTTTGCTGCTGTCTTCACTTGTCGGAAAGGTGTTAATGCATGTCTTCTTGAAAGGGTTTGCCTTTATCCAGTATCAGCAGTTTTGTTACACTTTGCTCATTTCCTCTGTTTCTCTCTATTTTTATTAATATGTTTGCTGAATGCTAATTTTCTCAGATACTTTCAAAAATTACCAGCTGCACAAAAGGCAGTCTACAAGGAATTTTTAATGGAACTAAAGGACTGATTTTTTTTTTCCCCCTGCTAAAATAAGAATGGCAGATGTAAGGAAAATTAACATGACATCACTAATATTGACTTCAAAAGAAGATGTACACAATAAAGAATACAGAATTAAGCCCCAAGGAATTCATTGCCTTCTATGTGCTAAGAAATTTTCAGGTGTAACTTTTGTAGAGGAGGCAATATTTACAGAGTGCCAAGAAATTCAGTCACCATAGTTTTCTGGTTTGTGTTAAAATTCCTTGGTTTTCAAGAGAGGAAAGAAAGACATTGTCCTGTTTGCTGCACAGTATGGTGTTGCTTGATCTGCTCTCTGAAGAAACTTAATTTGTAAATGAGTTCATACAATTCCAGTGCAACTATTGAATAGAAAAAAAAATAAATACTTGGGAGCCAAGTTTTTGTCTGGAATATAAGCTCATGTGGCTGTTTTTGTATTAACTCATAAGTCTTCTGATCGAATTCTCATTTAGATTAGGGCTTGTTTGGCCAGAGAAGGCATTTCCTTACCTGCTGTTTCTTTTCCTTGCACTGTAGCACCTAAGGAAATACTCCTAAGGAGTATACCTAAGGAAATAATCCTTATATCTGCTGTGTGTGCATTGCCACTGCCTGCTCCGTGCATCATTCCAGGGCCATCATTTGCTCTGGGCCCCTCCAGCAGGAGCTCTCGAGTCTGGTGCTCTGCTCTCTGTGCTCTGCCTGATGGAGAAGTTATTAAGGGACCCATCGTTTCAAACTAGGAGGTGGGCAGGGCTGAGAGGGGTGGTAATTTTGCTGGAGGGGGTTGCTGGGCACTGTCGTTTTGCTCTTGGAATCAGTGGAGGACTTTGAGGTGCCTGGCACTGCTGGCAGTCCTAAATCGACGGCGGGAACTTGGCACGTGTTTCTCTTTCTGAATTTTAACAGAAAGCAATGGCCACTTTGAGTGTTTCGTTACATTTAGGAATCAGTCAGGTGCAGTGTTCACACTCTATCACAGAGAAATGCAGTTCAATTGAGTGCAAGGTTTTTATTCACTCATCAAGAAAAAAAAATAAAACAAAATATAGCCTCTGCATGTCTTATTTCTATTGCTTATGCATGAGGGAACTCATAAAATTCGGCTTTGGACTGAAGGCATGCTTTTTATATCAGGCTGGAGAGGTAAACATGTATTTTATAAAGAACAGAAAAGGTTTATTGAAGCATCTTTTCATGAGGTCATTTACCTGTCACCTATTATTCACCATTTTTTCGAATATTGAAAGAGTTCTTGGTCATGTGAGCACCAGTCTCCTTCCTATCTCAGCTCCTGAAGTCTTTTTCTTCCCATGGCTTTTTAATTTAAAGGGAGAACTGCATCTTTAGATGCTGTTTTAAATCCCTTATCTGAAAATTCCCCTCTCTAGTACTAGTTGTGAAAACCACTCGAAAGCAATTTACATTTAGAAGGGATCAAAAATTGACCTTTATGTTGATAGTGTCCTTTTTGTGTAGATCATGAAGAATTTGTTGGTGATAATGCTGTCTGCATTTAACCTAAGCTTTTATGCTGGGGAAAATTAAAAACATCCTCGAACCTGATGTTTCTGAGGACATTTGAAATATGAATTGAAGTGGTTTTTTGTTATATCAGGAAGAGCTTTTCTATGAGTATCCTGTAAAGAGTGGCCCTCTATATAAAGTTTTATTTAAGAAACTTGGCTACTTAGCTGATATTTTTTTACTGTCATCATGGGTTTGCTTGTGTATTTCATTTCCTCTCTGTTTCTGTCCATCAGGATAGGTTGCAGAACTGCTTCTTTCAGCATTTCTATGATTTCCGTATTTCTTTCCATTCGGTGCTTCACTGTGAAGTAATAATTTTTCACCTGTGCATAATGAGTTATTTCTCAAAAACCCTCATGTACTTAGTGGTTAGAACTAGTTATTTTTTAAAGCCGCTCAGGTTATCCTTTTCTGCATATGTTGAAAAAAAAAAACATGTGTTGCTGCAATAGCATTCCAGGGAGCTGTACACAGAGAACTTGCTCGCTGGTGAGGAACACCTCTCCCACAAGTCCTCTTATTTTCTCTGACAGCTTTTATTAAAGTTCCTTAGACTTAAATTATAGCTTTCTGAAACTGTTCTTTCAGGCAAAATAATGCTGTAAGTTATTGACTAATATGATCCTATTCTCAGATGAGTAAGTATTTAGAAAACAATCTTTTAAATTTAATAGAAAACTGGTGGTGGATGAGCTGCATTTGGACCACGTTCAGTGTTACTGAGCATGAGTATTTCTCTGTTCCACTTAATGGATTTTGCCTTGTCAGAGGGATAAAATCTAAGATTAGAGTGAATCTACATTTTCCAGCCACTTCTCAGGGATAGAAAATACCTGTTAATACTCCATTATTTGCAGTCTTCATAGGCATCTCTTGAATTCATCAATTCAAAGATCCAGAAAATTTGTCCATGTCTGTGTTTTTACTCACTTTCTGTCCCTTGTTCGATTCTGTGTTTTTTCTTGTAGCCCTCTCCTCCCTGTGCCCACTTGCTCGTTTCTTCTCAGCCCTTCTCCCACCTTATGAGTTCTGATTGAGAAAATCCTCGTCCTTTTTTTTTCCTTTTTCTTTTTTTGTGCTAACCAGTCAGTTGTTACCCTATTTAGCATAGTTAGAGCACATATTTAGCAGTTATGTACTGCTAAAAGCCATTTGTGTGCATACTGGGTTTTTGCTTGCTGAAGTGCTTTGCTCAGACCCACATTTGCTTGACTTGGCAGTCATAGAAAATAATGTTTCTGTGTATGAGCTGAAGACAAATACTGGTTGCTAACCATAATTTAAATAATATTTCAATATTATCAAATAATATTGCAAGTGTTAGGTTTTTCCTATGTTTGTCGATGTCGCAATGATTTGATTTTTTTGGAAAAAATCCCAAAATATCATGGTTGTGCAAACAACTTTAATATTCTCACTTGTGTCTGAAAATGCTGAAAATAATAAAGTAGAGTAAAAATTATGAAGGCGACATGTTGTTTTCTGTAGTTAAAGTAATCCTTCGTAGGAGGCTTGGCAATCAATATGTCAGTGACCCAGTTTATTTACCTCATCTACTGGGTGAAAAAGATCAGTCGTGGAAAATCAGAGGAGCTGGGAGAGGTGTTCCAGGGTTTTGTTCACCAAATGTGCTGTACCAGGGAGTTTGTTAGAACGTCCTGGGGAATTTGCTGTGATACAGCCACAGAGCAAACCAGGAGTAAAGCACCTGTGCATAATAGTTCCTTCCATGGACAGTCTTCATTTCCTCACACATTGCTTTTGGGGGCTTCAGCTTAGTGTGCCTTGGAGCCTGAACTTCCAAGTTCACAAGGCACAGGCACAGTCAAGGTGGAATTAGGATTGTGTCCAGTTCTGGGCCCCTCAGTTCAGGAAGGACGTTGAGATGCTTGAGCGTGTCCAGAGGAGGCAACAAAGCTGGTGAAGGGCTTGGAAAACAAGCCATATGAAGAACATCTGAGGGAGCTGGGGGTGTTTAGCCTGGAGAAAAGGAGACTCAGAGGGGACCTTATCACTCTCTACAACTTCCTGAAGGGTGGCTGTAGACAGCTGGGAGTTGGTCTCTTTCTCCAGGCAGCAACTGACAGAACAAGAGGACACAGCCTTAAGCTGTGTCAGGGGAAATACAGGTTGGATATTAGGAAGAAGTTTTTCACTGAAAGAGTGATTAAATATTGGAATTGTCTGCCCAGGGAGGTGGTGGATTCACCATCCCTGGATGTGTTTAAAAAGAGACTGGATGTGGCACTTGACACCATGACCTAGTTGAGGTCTTAGGGCTGGGTTGGACTCGATGATCTTGAAGGTCTCTTCCAACCTGCACATTCTATGATTCTGTGATTCTGTGATTTCATTTGAGGGTTTCACACTCAGTGGCTGTTGGTGCTAGAGGACCTTTCCCCTGGATAGGAGCCCTAAAGTTGTGCTGCTTTCTCCTCTGTGTGCGTGGGTTGGTTGGGTTTGAATCTTGGAATCCTGCTTGTGCTCCCTCCCCTTTGGCTTCCCTCCTCCCTCTGTGCTGAGAAACTGCTTCACAGGGGCTGCAGAGAAATGACAAACTTTTGTGTGCAGCAGTATTTAAACAGCGCAACATCCTTGGTTCACCCTGCAAGGACTCTCTGCCTTTGCTTTCCTGTTTGCCCCATCCCACCTCTGCAGCTCAGTAGTGTTTTTCCACATAAAGCCTTTACACCTCTGTGTTTTCTATGGAAAAAACAGGCAGCTGTGGAACCACACATGCATTTGTTGGTAAGGGCTGCATGTGTTGCATCCTGCGTGCCAGAAAAAAAAACATAGAGAGAAACTTCCAGCTCCTCTAACTGGGAGTTTGAGTTTTATTCTTTTTCAAAGAAAGTTAATAATAGATTTTGTCAAAGCTCACCGCTGGGTATTGTTTTGTTTCAAGTTGAACCTTTCTGTTTCAAGTTAACGTACAAATTGTGGCTTTTTAAAATATTTTAGATATGGAAATTCTATGGGCCCTCTGTCTCCAGAGGAATTACAGAAATAGTTAATTTGAAATGCATTGTTATGAAAAACAAATTGTTTTGTTTTTATCTGTTCCCTTTGTCAGAGAATTACATGCTGAGTGTGAGTCAGTAAATGCAAGCTTGAGACTGCTTACATTAGTTGGATATTTTATAACCATTCTTTGTCACCAAATGTCTTCATATTCAATAGATTTATAGTAATATGAGTAATGGCTTGGGGGCTAACAAATCAAAATCTCATTTCAGATGTTTGACACTAATGTTGAGCTGACTTATTGTTCTCCGTGTTGGATTTCTGATCAAATTTCCAAAATAGCTGCTTGAAAGTAAAACACAAAGTCAAAAATACTCTGGAAATGGGGTACTGAATTCAAAACATAATGTGTGCCACAAAGTGCGGGCATTTGCAAATTTCAGTTGTGTTAAGTGCACTACTGGATTTTTGTTCATAAAAGAAGAAGGAAACAGAAGTTACAGTTACGATTCGGGAATTTTATCAGGTGGTAAAAAAGGCAAAGTTTTACAAGGAGTGTACAAGATGACTGCTGGTATTTATTCCACTCTTGTCACACCGTATTTTATGGTTCTTCAAGGTACTTTTGCAGCTGCAGAACAATAACCAGATGCGTAATTGAGAAGCAGCTGCATGAAATTTTCATTTTTTATGCATAAAATCAGAACCGTTAGACACACTTTATGTATAAGGTATGAAATACTAAACAACAATGTTTTCTCTGTAGCACTAGCAGCTGTGTAAAGGAGAGAAATCACTCCTCCTACACTCTCTAGATGCCCATCAGCTTCTAAATATTCGGGGGCTGATTGCTGAAAGCAAGTTTCATTCTTCTCTGGTTTTCTTCCTTCTTTTCCTTGTTTGTTCCTCTGTGCTGTGTAATGCTGCATCGTCTCTGTGATCAGTCCCAGTGGATAATCCCATCTATAGCGGTCTCAGATACAAAATTGATGCTTATGCCTGTTTTCCATTTAAACTTTCCAGTGGAAGGACTAGTAGCACAATCATGTTGAGTGAAATCTAAGAAGGAATGATGGCAGTCCTAAGGTAGGATAGTTTATAATTTATTTTGTCGTAATTTCCCTGATGTCCTGTAGTGTCCCTGAAGGGACTCACGGTGCAGCAGGAAGACATACTGTTGTTGGTTATCCACTTGCTATATGCAATTTCTTTGGGAAAGTTGCATTTTTTTTTTTAAATTGTCAATTGTTTCTGTTAAATTTATTCCACTTTTTTTCTTTATGGACCAGGTGGTAGCTTAGGATGAGCTGGATTGACGAGAAAGTATTTACGAGAAAGTATTTACTTGTACATTTACTATAAAAACACATGTTTTTGAACCAGGCCAGGAAACTCTCACACCTGACTTTTCAACTCATGTGAAGCTCAGAGAACACCCAACATCCAGCCTCCCTACCATGATCCCCATTCCCTATTTCCTCCTCAGTCTCTTCCAGTCAATGAGGTAATATTAACTGGTATTTTGCAAAGGTTAGGATGACTTGCGAGAGCTTGTTTTATCTTTAGAGATGGGAATAATTTACAAGTGAATATATCAGCAATTGAGAAGTATGATCATAAGAGGCTGTGATTTTTATTTTTTTTTTTTAGGTAGATAATCTCTACCTAAAATGGTAGAGCAGTTTTTGAAGCTAAGGATGTTCTGACATTTTGTTAATCTGCTACTTCATATTTGAGAAAGTGCTGTGAATTTTAAATATGTTTGTCTACATTTCTTCAAATATTTGCGGTTCAAGAAAAGTAAAATATTTCAACACATTTATGAATACAAAATGTGTCTTTGTAACCCTGCTGGATTCAACTGGGAGATATTATCTGACTCTCTGCATCACAGTATATTTTAAATGATGCTCTAACCCTTGAGAATGTCACTACAAAAAAACATTTCGTGAGAATCATGTTCAGGCTAGTTTCAGAAGTTAGCTATGCTCTTATTTTAAGTGATTTATGTTTTATTAAGAAAAGTCTGAAGTTGACAATTTTACCTCTGTGTGGTTTACTCTCCCTGGTCTTACAGTTTCCTCCCGTGCATCATTATGAAGGGGAACATTTTTCTTGCACCTCCCCTGGGCTTAGTTGGACTGCTCACCTGAGTAAGATGAATATGGCTAAACTTCAGGCTATAAATCTTAAATATATTTATTGTTCTAAATACTTAAGACCAATCCTGGGGGTTTTGGAGAAACGGAAGAGAAAGGCAACCAAGAGGAGTTTGCTGTATAAACAGTTAATAACATAAAGTCACTGGGAAGATTCACCACTGCTGCACTGCACTTCCCTCTATTCCCTGCCAAGTCTTTGACCCCTCTACTCCTCCAGTTATTCACCTGTAGAGTTTAGTGGCAGCTTTCCTGATCTTGGTGTGTTGTGCTTTGTCTCCACTGAAGATTATTAATTCTGATGCCACATCTGCACATCCAACACCCCCTCCTGCTCTTGTTCCCACAGATAAATCTTGTATCCAGGTTTTTGGTTTAGCTCATTAGATGTTCAGTGTGGCTGATTTTCTTACTGGCCTTTCCACATCTTGCCTTCAGTATAATACAGCTTTTGCTTGGATATTTTGGAATAAAAGTAGAACAAGAGAGACTCGAGGCTGATTATTGCAAATCTGACTAGCTTAGGAAAAACTATTCCTATGCAATCTTCCCCCCACCCCCCCAATTAAATACAGGCTTATGCCTCATGCCATGAAGTAATATGCCATTTAAATATGATGATTAATGTATACTATAAATAACTTGCTTATTTTATCTTCTGAGTGACATTCCAATTTGAAGTGCATATGCAGATAGTATTTATTTAGTTGTTTCTTTGATCCATAAGAAGCCAAGTTAGGTACTTAAAGATGTTTGTACAGAAAAGTTATTTTACAATTTTAAGATGAAAAAATGTCATGTATTTTCATATTTCATGTTGTTGGTTTCCAAGATAAGACTCCTGTGTCGTTGAGCTTATGCAGCTTTGTGACTGTTTTCACAGTTTTGATTTATGGGTTCCAGTTTATGGCTGGGTTTTACGTTGAGTTTCTCATGTCCTGTGAATAGTGAGATGTCTGGACTTCCACAGACTGGAGTAAGCATTCCTTCAGAAATCTCCCTGCTGGTGAAGAAACAAACTAAACCACTGAAACTAAATACTAGAGAGAGACTTCTAAGGGGCAAAGTTCAGGGCTAATTGAACACGAGTTGCATATCACTGAAGATGTCTCAATGTCAGAATTTTCAGTTGTGCAGAAAGGATGCAATTAGTGCAGTTAACAGCAGGTAGGGCAACATTAATTATATGTTCTTTTGTCTCTGTGAATTGTTTTAGCTATTTAGAGCCTTCTTCTTTACCTACTATTAAGTAAATTATACTGCAAGAGACTTTCTGAGGGTAAACTGTGACTACAATTTATACAAATATGATTTACACTGCCTTAGACACCAGTTCTGGACTCGACCTTGAAGTGAGGAGTTTGGAATGTAAGAAATGGCAGAAGCATGAACAAAACATCATGCAAAAGTGTTGCCTTTAAAGAAAGATTGCCCTATTGTACATCTGACACTTCAGTAAAATCTGGAGCTCCTTTCAGCAGCACACAGAGAAGGAGTAACCTACTGTAGGTTTATTTTCAGCTGTTACCTCATCTGATTTGTAAACCAGGCAGACACGATTACATGACTCTGCAGAAGCTGAGAAATGGGCTTTCTCATGTGGTAAAGCAGCTTGCTGACCTTAAGTTAATGAAATATTAACCAGTGCTTAACAGTTGGCAGGATGACACAGAGCATCTGTTTATGAGGATTCACAGGAGGGGCCATTGGGATGGTGCTTAGGTCACATACTTGTCATTTCCACGGCAGAATGGCTGAACCTGCACACTCAGAGTTATAAACTGGTGTGCAGATGTGATCTGCTGCTGCTGACACGTTTGATCCATGGGCCTGCTTGTCTGAAGCTGAGCAGGTGCTGAATGAAGGATGTGACCATTTGAGATGTACTTACTCACCTGTTGTGCCAGTCCCTTTATGGGTTCGACACAGGTTCAAGGCATTTAAATCAGCTGCACTTCCTCCTCCTTTGCAAAGGGTGTTTATTTCTTTGCAAAGTTGATGTTTATTCCAGTTTTACATCTTTACCCAGGAAAGTTCCATTTATATGTCCGTAATTGAGAAAGCTCCAAATTCCACTGTTTGATAGGACTTCTCACTCATTGTAGTGTTTAGACTGTGCAATTTCATTAAAATATGTAGAGTTCAATTTCCAAGCATAATATCTGCCTTCAAAATCCCCACAGAGCTCAACTTGCAGGAAGCCTAAATGAAACAGCTTTGCTGGTTTCTACATCATGTTCAGATACATCCTTTCCTGCAAATGCTGATTACCAACCAAAAGCTAATGCCTCTCTCTTGCTTTTGTATTCATTTTTCTATTTGTATTCATCTTTCTAGGCTAATTTAATGTTATGAAACCTGTAAAACACAAAGCTTAATGTATATAGTTATATCATTGTTGCTGAGGTGATGATTGGAGCTTGAGGGACAAATGCCAAGCTGCCAGAAAGTTCAGAAAGGTCAGAACTGGGAGCGTAGCATGTTTGTATTCCTTGAAAGGGCTGGTGTGTGAGCAAAGTATGTAGGCTTCTAATTAGGCAGGGCAGTGCTATCAATAATTGAACCTTGTTCCATGTGAGTGTATGTACGGCTCTCTGTCTTCAGCTGACTGAAAAGTTCCCTGAATACTAGAAGTTGGTTTTCTTATGTGCCCTTCCTACTCCTTCCAAGTTCTAAAAGCTGATCATGTATCTTAAGGAGAATCACGGATCGCATTCCTTGGGTTTCAACTTCGTGGTTGGCCTCACTGCAGCCTGTTGGGTCATAATTATGGTCGTAGTTACACAGAATTTGCTGTGCTGTTCAGCAGACTGCTCTGAACTGTTACGGAATTCCTCAGGGAAGGAGGACATGATCTCTATTTAGAGTGATTCCTTTGAACTACCCTGGCTGAGGCCTGGCTGAGGCCTTGAGGCCTGTGACACAGTTAAAATTAAGCTGCTGAACTTGTGGCGCAGTTAAAATTAGTTGTTAAGGTGTTTGGGAAAGGTGTTGGGATTTTAAAGGTTAATGAGTAGAGTTAATAATAGACAGGTGGTAGCCACCTTAAGAAGAAGTTAGATAGTGTGTGTTTACATTCTTTGCATGCTGTGTGCCAATGGAGAAGCTACTGAATTTGTAAACTGTCTGGAAATGTATATAAGCAGCCATTTTAGATGAAAAAAAGGAGAACGTGGTGATAGCCATACTGGTCGGATGCTACGTTGCTCGGCACCAACCCTTCTTTATTTATGGGGTTCCCAGCACTGAACAGGGTCCTGTGTGACACCTCGGGTGCTGAATTGATTCAAATGAAAGGCTTGGGCAAAGCTGTGTGAACCCTCCCAAGCTCAAAGGAAAAAAGAGATTTCAAAAGACTGGAGTAGTCGAGGGAAACCTGCAGTTGGCAGGAGGTTCTTGTGCTTCTCAGAGGGCATTTGTGTGTCCTCAGCTTTCCTGTGAGGTTCAAGAGCAGTTTGTGAGCTCGGATTTCTTCAAGGACTTAATATGGATTTGTGCAAATAACTCAGGAAATCTGTGGTCCAGGAGTACCTGCAGGGGTTAGGGAATGTTGGTTTCTTCCAATGTCAACATATTATTCTGCAATACAAGTTGTGACAACAAAAAATCAAAGGAATTAATTAGTGAATTCAATAATTTTGGTCTCACAGTGGGTTAAAAGGTATCTCTGGTATCCAATGCCCTGCTACTCACTGTATACAGTAAACACAGGGGAACAGGGACCAGTGGGAAGAACAAGCCCATTTTAAAACAGTGAGGAAGAAGGAGCCATCAAAGCAAATATATTCCTCCCAACAAAGAACAGCCCTAGGTCCAAATGAAACTGTCCACCTTTGGACCCAGATGTGCAGTGGAAGGAGGAGCATAACACCAAGGAAAGAGGTAGCAATTAGAAAATAGTTGTGTAACAGTTTTAACTGCATTATCATAGAGGGGTTTTTCCCCCACATATCAGCATTTATTCTTGTTCTTACAGCAAGTAAATCTGGAATTAAAAAAAAAGCAACTACATTGTTGATCTCATGGGTATATTTCCAATATAGTCTTGGCTTTATATGTGTCTAAATATGTAAATTGTGCTTTCTCTTTGCCCGTAAACAAGGTTTTGAGTGTAACCTTGCTCGTGGCTTGGGTTTATGCAGACACCTAACAAGTGTGACCTGCTTCCCTGAAGCTCAGCTTCTGTACCTCCAGAAGGCTCCTGAGGTGTGTTTCTCCACAGGAGGCCACTATTTGGATTTTTAAATACCTTCCCCCTGTTATGAATCCAGAGTCTGTACACTGAGACCATTCCCCGCTTGGAAATATTTTTTTACAAGAACAAAAAGACAGTTTCTTTTGTATATAAAGAAAGAAATAGGCTTATGTGCGGGAGTGGAGGATCTTAAATAAAACATTGTCCTTTTTCTACCTTAGTTCAAGTGGGAAAATCAATTTTTGGTTCCTCAACTGCAAAGAAAGATCAAAAGGAAAAACTGACAATCCAAACAAAGGGCAGGGTGATGTGGGCTGCTTGCACTCCTGTTCCCTGGTGTGCTTCATACAGGCACTTTTCCAAGCAGAATATATTTACTGAAGAATCAAGGGTATTTTTTTTTTTATCTCCAAATCAACAATGTTGTGACTAAAAGTGACCTGAGTATAAAAGTAAAAAACACCTACTTTATATTTACAGTTTCTGGAGTTCTTTGGTGCTAATTTAGGCAACAGTGCTCAGATGTGTCAGGTTCCTCATTGTGTAATACTTATGTTTTAAAGAATTGTCATTGATTTTACTTATTTTTCTTCACTAGAACTGGCTGAAACCAGTACCTTTTTTTTTTTTAAGCATGATATTTTTGTTCTTGCTTAAATGCCAACCAGATGCATATTTAAATTTTCATATAAAAACTAATTTCAGTCAGTGTGGAGAGAAACTTTATGGAGATTGGCTTTCCTGCTTTGTATTGATTCCTGTTTATATCTTTAATAAATAAAACATGATTTATTGTTATACGCTCATATTTACAAGAGGAGGAGATTAAAGTGTCAGCAGGAAGAACAGAAAGGAGGAGTGTGAAAACTCTTTAAAACACACAAATGAAACAGCACCCCAAACTTAAAAACAGCTTGGAGAGCTTTTATGAAGTATATTAATTATCTTTTGCATAAATGTAAAAAGTTGAAAATAGTTACAAAAGTATTTGATTTTAATGTATTTTCACTTCTTTGAGAGAATTATTGTGTAGACATCAATTTTGTAACCATATTAATGGTTAATTCAATGGATATTATAAGTACAAAATAAACAGGCTGCATCTGACTCAGGACACATCTTTGCAGGAAAATATTTTTGTCTGCATGTTGTGTATCAGTGTTGGGTCTTTACCCATGCAGGCAGAATGGATTTACGTTTGGGACTCTGTGTTTGGCGTGTCTTGGCATGGGAGGGATGCAAATAACTATGTGCAGAATGCTCATTTCAAATACAGATGGTCCTGAGTTTCAAAAGCAGCAACTGTAGCTGGCAGCTCTGGGACTTTGGGGAGTGTTTGCAGGGAAGGGCACTCTGCACCGTGGCATTTGAAAAACAGAGCCTTTGGACAGTGCCTCCAGACGATTGGCACAAATGACCAGTGATTTATTAAGTTTAGGCCTGTGATTATTTTTCCTCAAGCACTGATTAGCTCCAAGATCTCCCCGTTCCCATCAGGTGTGTCCGAGGAAAGTTTTGAAAGCAAATCCATTGATTTAAGGCCTTAAATTTGTGTGCCTGGGTAATAGCATTGTAAGGCTGATGTCAATATTACATAATCAATAAAAATAGGTCTGTATGTTTGATCTGTGTAGGTTTTTTAAGCACTTCAAGCTGCTTGCAGCTTGTTTATTGTGCAGTAAAATCTTAATTTGTGATGACAAAGTGCTCTGAATTAGGTGAGTGATAAGAAGCCATGTCGGAAAATTATGATGATAGTAATGAAATGAGCCTGGTTTTGTTGTAACTGTGCTCATTTGCAGGATTTTTCTTTCTTTGTCTATTCATTAATTAATTGTGTAACAGGAGAGTTCCTGGGAGATGTTGACAGGAAACTGGCAGCTCCACCTGCTCAGTCTGCAGTGCCATGGAAGTGTCATTGTGCTGCTTTATCACTTCACTTCTTCGACAGGAGAGCAGAGGTTGGCTGCAGCTCTCTGCTGAAAGTAATGCACTCTCCATTTTCACTTTTATTTGCTGTCCTGCTTCTTCTTTCATTAGTCTGGGGCAGCTGAGAGCTTTATGAAAAGCTTTATTGCACGGAGCACACGTGGCTGGATGGGTTGGCCAAGGTCAGAGCCTGGGATGTCTTGTTCTCTCCATCAACACCTCTCCTGCCCTGCTGCTTGGATCATCTCCAGAGCTGCCCTGGACAGAGCTGTGGCACAACCCACTCCTGGGGGAAATTACTTGATTTCACACCAGCATTCCTGTTCATCCCTGATACTCCTCTCATGCTGCCAGGTCCCTTGTCCCCCTGCAGTTTTCCAGGGCTACAAGCACAGTGACAGAGCTTTGCCCTGAGGGTGAGGGACAACCTCTGTGCCTTGTTTTGTCTTCTGGCTTGGCCCTGGAGGGTTCCACACAGGCTGCCCGTTTTACTCAGGCCATTGTTCTGTAACATGCTGGGGTTTTGTTTAAATCTTTTTGCCTCCAAATGTTTCCTATGCCAAAAACCCAAGAAATTGTTGTCATTTCAACCTTTCTACAGGCTGGAAGTGAGTAGGACCTACCCTCAGTTTAGTCGCTGCTGCTTCAAAGATCCTTTAACAAATGCAGACTTGGTTCTGCAGAAATCAGCCAAGGTAATGTCAGAAAAGCACTTTGGTGTTGGTCAATTGAAAGAAAAGAGGTGATTGTGGATGTTCAGTTTCAGATCAGCGGTAATAAAGTAGAAGAAAATTATTATGTGCATTATCAGATTTCATTTCTCATATATCCAGAATACTTGGCTTTAAAACTCTAGTCCAGAGGCTTTGCATCTGATTTATTTTGAAGAAAAAAATCTATTAATATCACAACAGCGACTTTTGTGATGAATTTGAAAAGGTCTTTCCTTGTGAAACAAAAGAATCTGTACATACAAAGAAAAAAGAAATAGATTGTGTTAAAATAGTGCATGAGAAGAAAATAAGGAATGGTTTAAATTCATGTAGGTTTGTTTAGGACATGTGCTACAGGTAATCTGTCTTAGGGGAAAAAATAGGAAAATTATGAGTGTGGCTGATAAATACTGCAATATCCTTGTCACTCTGGGATAAATGACTCTACACCAAGATGGACAGCTTTACCAGCACTGTTCTGTAAAGGTTAAATGCTGGTTTTCAGTATTTTTTAAGAGTTAAAACATCAATAAGGTTTATAATGTCCCTTTAGCCTTCTATTTACTAATTAACATTGGGGTTTTCTAAGGAAGAACCACTTTTTGTTTTTACCATGGATTTTTTTAAAACTCAACCACTGGGATTTTCTTTTTCTTTTTGACTTGAGAGTGTGCTAGCAACAAAAAAGTGTTACAGACTCTGGCTTTGCCCTGTAAGCACATATATGTATGTGTGTGTGTATATATATATATGTGTGTGTGTGTCAAAAACTCTGCCTATCAGCTTGACTTCCAGTGGTGGCCAGCAGTAAAAGCAGTTACTCCAGGTGCTTTTAAGGAAATTTCTCCCGTTACAGATGTTTTAGTAAAAAAAACATTCTGATGATGCAGATAGTTTTTTATTTCCATTTTACGGTAAGAGACTTTAAGTGTTTGTGTAACTTCAGCTACTCAGATGGAACTCTCAGACCAAATTGTTCTCCAATCAGCACATCCACAAGATGTAATAAAGGGCAGGGAAGAAGAAGGTGGCTGTTCTGGAGTCATTTAGAGGAGCAGCTTGCAATGATTTGGAGTAGGCTGGTTTTTCAGATGCTGTGTTGGGTACTGGGAATTCTTAGTCCCTGCAAAATGACAAGGTAATTTGCATTACTGGGAGCCTGTAATGAGCTTACAGGCTCCCAGTCCAGTCTCCAAGCCATGGATTTAATTTCTCTGACTGGCAGAGCTGTGCCAGGTATTTCTGGCTGGGCAGGAACCATCCTATTAGCAAATCCATGGAGTGGGTAAAGGTGAAGAGTCAGAGTCACGACACAACTTGTGCTACACAGTTCATACAAGCTGTTGTTGTGAAGTTCCACTTCCAGAAGAAAAATCTTAATTGTGATCTTTGAGGCATGCACTGTGATTAATTGTAACCCCCAGTGGCTGGCAAGGACCAGAAGTGTGTGAATAGGAAAAAGGCTGAGGAAGTGTTTGGGGCATCTTAGACATATGCAGACATTCCAAAGCATAATTTCCTTTATATCATTCCAGCCATATGTATTTTTATGGGGTTTTTTTTAGTGCCTAAAAATCAGAAAATAACTTTTAATTGTTGTTTATGAAGCACCATATGGCTGTCTGTAATTTTGGCTTCTCATGGAATGAGGAGAATGAAATTAATAGGAAATCACACTCAGAAATCTATTATTAAGTTAATGGAGCTAACAGCTTGTCCAGTGTCCTCATACAGATCATGTTGTAGCTGCCTCTAATAAAAAGCAAATCCTTATAAAACCACTGAGGAAATGAAGTGGCAGAGAGAGGCCGAGCCAAGAAGCTGCATGTGTTGGCACTGGGCATGGTCATGAATGGCTCAGCTAACAAACTACTAGTGAAAATCAAGGATACAACATGGATTTTGATCGTTGCTTTACCATGTTTTTGAAATAATTATTATTTTCTTCTAGGTGGTTTATGAATTAAAGGTTCATCTCAGGATAAAAAATCTCTTGTCCCATTTTTTATTTTCATCTTTCAAGTAGAAACTTGTTTGGTCCACCCAACTAAGTTGTTCAAAGTTCTGTGCTTTTTTTTTTTGTGGCTTGACGTTCTATAAGTAATGGAAACACTTTAAACCTAATTTTTTTTTCTCTCTAAACCTGTCCTGGCAGTGAGTTTTCAGAGCTGAAACAGTAAAATCTGCATTATCTTGTTTCCACCAAACATTCAAAATTGAAGACTTTTAATGCAATGATGTGAAAAAAGAATACATCACAAGAAGAACATCTATAAAAATTACCAAGCTATGAAAAGCACAGCAGGACTTCTTTTCTCCCCTTATCTAGAAAATTCCCTAAATTGCCTTTCTTGAGCATTTTTGAAAAGTGTCTGCAGATGATGTGATAAAGAAAAATATCGCAAAACAAAAAAGAAATCTAGAAAAAATAACCAAAAGAAATCCTTTTTTCATAGTAGGCTAATTAATATTGGCAGGGACGCACTGTTAGGGCTGTGTTCTGGATGGGTTTATGTTGGATGTCTTGGCTGTATGTGTGAGAGGGAATTGTATAGGTTGGGTAATTTTATAAAGCAAAAAGAACATTGTTCAGATAATACAGATTTGAAACTACGTTCTAAACAAAATCTTTTCGGCGTTGAATCTAAATTCACCGGTGTATCATTGATTAGTGAGATGGCCTTTTAATGGAGTAATTAAGTCTGAAATACTGAATTAGATATTAAAGATTCCCATACTAGGTCTTCTCTTAACCTTTTTCCAGTATTAGATTATTTTGGCGATTGCTTTTATTTCACATATGTGATGAGTAAACGAAAACAAGGGGAGGGTGGTAGTGCATCCCTTATTACTTGGGCTCAGTGATTACTGCTGTTATCTGACATGAAGTTATAAACACAGGTACTTACCACAACTGAAACTTGATCTGTCTACAGCAGTTAATATTTACCAGTTGCCAGAGGACTAAAATATTTCTTTTAATATTGCTTAATGTAGTAGAATATTTTAATGTAATTAAAAGCTAGATACCATGAAATCTAACAACAGGAATCCTTACAAGGTTTTTGAGCAGGAGAATATCTCTAGCAGTAAATGTGGTGCCTGTTTTGGTTGCAGTGTTTCTGTGTTTTAAATAGATAGCTCTCAATTCATTTTTGTATTCCATTGTCTCCTGCGTTCCTTAAACCTTCAGGTGGTGAGTTTTCTCTGTCTGTTTCATACTTGGAAAACTCTGTTTTCTAGATCTGGAGCTCTGGAAATGAATGAGCTTCTGCCCAGAGTCTCCACTTAGTTAAATTCCAGTTGACAAGATGGAAACCTTCGAAACAACTCTGTTCCTTCTTGGATTTTCTTTTCCCTCTGGGTAAAATTGATTACTATTCTAGGTGGCCAGAGCCATATCTGTTCATCATTTTAGTCCCACTTTTTTGTGGAAAAGAACTTGAATGTCACATTTGTGCAAACCCTCAGCCCGGTGTCTCAGTTACTGGATTTTCCTTCTCCATCTGGATTTTACACCTGATGTCAGGTGTGTGTTAGAAGCTGTGCTGGAAAAAGATTCTTTATTTCAATTGAGGTAGTGTTTATTTTATTTTGTGGGGTCTGATTTTCTTCTTTAAATAGAAAATACTTCAGTAAATGAGGCTACATCTCAGTGGTCAATACTGGGATCTTAGACATGTCTTCTTTTCAGTATGTGATTTCTGTCTGTGAGTAGTGAAAAGGTTTGGAAGGTAATGGTGGTGGTCATTGGTTGTGGGGAGGGGAAAGTCAGGTATTTTTGGTTAGTTTTGTCAGGGAAAAGTTAGTTTTGTTGCAAATCAGTGTCTTGCTTCAAAATCAGGGTACGGAATCAAGGGCGTATGTAGAATAATAACTCCAAAGTAATACTTTTCAACTTTCTGTCTTTAGCACTACTGAGGCAGACATAAATCCTTCAATGTGATCATTTTCCCATCCAGATGTTTCCCAGATAATGACCAGCCTAGCATGATTCTCTTCAGAGGCTCAATAAATTATTTCAGCAATACATTGAAAACTTTGTACTTAATTCCACTGAGTAAGTTGGATAATGAATCATGCTACTGGAGGACATTTCAATCCTACTGGGCTTGGCTCAGATCAAAATACTGCCAGATTTGCTATTCTTTTGTATGTTTCTAGTTTTGGATGTGGATTGATTTATTTATGGTCTAAACTGCAAAATGTGTAGTATTTATTGCAGCCCTACACAATGAAACAAAAGCTAAGGGATACAAGGCTAAGAGCTAGAGTAGAATTGTATAACAAGAACTGTCTCTGGGAGAGAAATGTTAATTTTGCTAAAAATGTAAATTTTCAGCTGAGAGCTGTTCAGTATTTTCATTGCTTTGGGTAAAAATGCAAACTGTAGATGAGATTTAGGTTTGGAGCTTCATTAAGAAGTTCTTCATGAAATGTGTCAAAGCCCCACTGAGGGAAATATTTATGCAGGCACCCAAATGCCAAGCTGGCACCAGAGTGTGCTCAGAATTAGGCAGATAAGTGTCTGTTTGATGAAAGAACCTGTATTATGTCACTGTAAATTGTTGCAAAGAGGAGAAATGACCACTGTGGTGGTGAGTAAAGAAGTGAGGTGCCTTGAAGTGGGGCAGTGCATGCACATGGGTCAGGTCACTTTGTCCCAGCTTTTACAAGGCAGCAAGAGATGATGAAAGCCTTGGAAGGAATTTGGTCCTGGCCTGGTATTGGTGGCCTTGCAGAAACTGGGTTTGAAGTTGGTGCACACTGAGGTTTCTCCCTTTGAGCCTGTGGCCTGTTCCTCGCTCTTTCAAAGGCTGTTGGTTTCCAGCCTCCGCTGTGTGATGTCCTCCACATTTCTTTAGGCATTTTAATTTTTATTTTTAAGGATCCTGCTGGGCATAGCAGGCCTGTATGGAAAGATTGTGTTTGGCAAAGGGCTAATTATCAAGTCTCCACTTGAACAGGGTTCACCTGTCACGTTATGGATTTGTGGTGGTAACATTGCGGTTGTCTTTACTCTCTGCACATTGCCATATATGACAGAGAGAAAGTTTGGATTTTGTATCAGGAAAGAATTTTTTATCATCAGGAAACAATGGAACAGGTTGCCTGGGGAAGCTGTGGCTGTCCCATCCCTGGAAGTGCCCAAGGCCAGGTTGGACAGGGCTTGGAGCAGCCTGGGACAGTGGAAGGTGTCCGTGCTGTGGTAGAGGGGTTTGAATGAGATGGGCCTTAAGGTCCCTTCCAAGCCAAACCATTTATGATTCTACAATTCATATTAACCTGCTTTTTTACCATATGAACTCCCTGGTTCCTTGCTTAGGTTTTTTTTTTTTTATTTCTTGCTCCATTTTTGAAAAAATCTCCAGCTACAACAACTCCTTTATGATTAAAAGTGAAGTGTGAAAAAAACTAATATGTGTGCCTCGGTTTTTGTGTATTCTACACTGCATACAATTTTTTTTTTTTCAAAATCATCTCTGCAGTTCAATAATGGATAAAAGAATTAGAATCAGTCAGAGAAGGCTTTGTGTCTTTTATGCCTTACATATAATCAGAAAGAATGAAATTTTGAACACGTTCCAGGAAAGCAGGTGTGTGTATTGTTGCAGCAAGGGGCGAGAACAGTGTTTGTTTCTAATGGCTGCTTGACTTCAACACTACAGATTGCATAAAGCCTGTTCCCTGAACTGTATTAAAACAAATTGTGTTATGGTATGCAGTCGAGAATTTAGGGCACAGTTGATCTGCCTGAGTCTACTAACTTTAAAATATATTTTACTTGGGGGGGGTGAGAAGGTTTGCATGTTGTTTTGGCAAGGAAAACTTGAAATCCTTGTAAGCTTTAAAAGGTAAAGATGCAAAGAAAACTGTCAGCGTATTCATTTCTCTTTTTCTTTTTTTTTTTTTTT
>VZDJ01000056.1:7461454-7496767 GCA_008694505.1 Cyanoderma ruficeps | reverse complement strand
TTTTTTTTTTTTTTTTTGGTAGTTTAGGGAAATGGGAAGGATAGAGAGAAATGTCTTGGTAAGAATCTGTTGAAACTGACAAATTTTTGAATGACAAGTTTAGAAATCAACTCTGGTGATTTATTCATGTATTTTGTACTTCCAAGGAAAGCAGATCTACTGAAGCACGTGATTTTGCATCCCCAGTCCAATCCCTTTTGAATTTCTCAGTCCTTAACAGAGTACCCTGAGAAGCTTCCATGGTGGTATTGTCAGGTCATAGAGATTGTGACTAATACAGAAGGAAAAGTCTTCTTTGTTTGCTTTTGCAGCCTCTTAAAGTGAAATGGTCTGAAGAGGAGAAAAATAATATTGGCTTGAGCATAATATAAAGAATATTTTGAAGTCTAAAAGTAACAAGAATGGACCTGTTGGGTATAATGATGGAAGAACCCTGGATCCCTTTGCATGGATTTTTCTATTTTTGTTCAGTGTTTACTATTTATATGCTGCAGGATGCCAGGGAGACTCTGCAGGTTACAGAAATTGCCTTTCTCTGTTTTGCCCATAGAATGGATGTTCCTTTAGGGCTGGCAGAAAGAGCTTTTTCTCTCTTGTCAGTGAACTTCAGTGCTCTTCCACAAAAGGACAAAATTGTTCCTTTCCTGACTGAGTTTCCAAACCACGTCTGCTCTCAGGTTTGTAAGCAAATGCGAAAATAGCCATTTTTCTAAGCCCTTTGTCTGTTACAGACGAAATTTATGTAAAAAATAATGAGAGGTTAGGTTGAAAAAAGAAGCTGTTAAAGGCTGAAAAATATCAGAAATAAGATATCCCGTGGAGTTTTAAACAAGCACATACAATGAACAGTTTCAATAAGAGAACTGTTTCTTTTGGATCCCTGCCTTAATGTGCATATTTTTCCATGCATTATAGCGGTGCTGCTGGATCTAGTGAGGCTCCGTTTGCTGTGTAAGTAATTTATCAGGTTTAACTTAAATGTAGGACGTGTGAATACTTGATTACTTTTACTCTGCGAAGGTTTAAGACTGCAATATTGAGAGTGAGCTTTGGCTTAGCTGATTTTATCTAGCCCTAAAATTTTTATCACCGGTGAAGTGTGTAGTAATGGCTATGAAAGCAATTAATAATTGTAGTGACAGAATCAAGAGACTGACTAATTTATCATTATAGATTTTAATGAGGCTTATAATCTAGCAATAAATATACAATATATTCAAAAGTATGGAATTATAAAAAGGATGATTTATTTAACTTTAATTCTAAATTAGTCTGCAAACCAAAGGTTCTGGAAAGTAGGCTTGTAAGAACATAATTCTTTTTGGTGTTATGGAACAGAAGGATGAAAATAACAGAGGAAGAGAGTTTAAATTAAAATTAAAGGAGGGGAGGGAAATCATTGTTTATCTTCATTCAGAAGGTCTTTAAGCACAACAATAGTTTTGTAGATGTGGGAGGTATCTTGTGGACAGCTTCTTTTTCATCTCAATCTGCTCACTTGGCAGAGTGGGAATTCTGCATCCCTGCAGTTCTCAGAAGATGGGCAGCAGTGGAAGTGGCAGCAATAGTTGGGAAAAGCTGTCTCAGATTTCAGACCAACTTGGTGGAAAGAGACTCAAATGTGAAAAGTTATTATAACAACTTTAAGATTCAGTGTTCAGTGTGGAAACTGAGCTTTACTACAGTTTTTCTATCATTGCATTATGCTTGTTATGGTCTTCCTTATTGCTTTTATTCTTCTCACTTCTTTTCTTGCTGGAATAATCTACAGAATGTCTCTGGCCTGGAGTGTTGCTGAAAGGTAAGAGCCTGACAGGATCTTGCCTTGAGCAGTGTAAGAGGATGGCTGAAATTTGGAAAATTAATTATAGCCCTTTCCTGCCCTGGAAACTCAGGTGATAGGGGTGGCATTAAAACAAGCAAGAAGCAACAGTAGTAAAACTTAAAATCAATCCAAACTGGACCCTTTTAAAGCTTATAAGGGGAGCCCTTGGTTTTGGAGGAAAGGCTCTGAGCTGCAGAGATGCAGTTTGAGAGAGATTATTTAGAACCCTTACAGGACACTCGAGCATTTGTGGGTTTGCATCGACATTGGTGAAGAAACAAGTAGGAATGGCATGTAGGTGTTCCGGGCTTTGTTAGTGTCTTTATAGTTCTTGTGTTACCCAAAATAAGGAATAATTGCTGTCAGAAAGTGTCTGTAATATCTGCCTTGTTTTCCTCAAATTTCATGTTATGAAAACAAAACTATTAAGCAGAGTGGGGGAAAACCCCTTGCTTTGGGAAAGGAAGCAGTGAATTTGCTTCTGTTTTTAGGAAAACAGTGTTAAGCGTAAGTGCTTGGGAGATGGAATCGGTCATCCAGTGAGATTCCCAGCCAGTTCTTTATGGAGTAATATTCTAGACAACCATGAAGGAGATGAGGATTAAAACCTGGATGGTGAAAGCAAAGCTTGAAGTTGCACATGTCCAAACAAAGAAGTGAGTTGTGTCCCTCAGAGCAGTTTTACCAGGTAAATACATCTTTAGGTTGCCCTCTGCCTCTTTGTAGGAGTGGAGAGTTTGGAGCTGGTTGCAGATTTGTGTACCTCATCTGGCTCTTACAGGATTCAGGGAAGAGGAAGCACTCCACAAATTCTGCTCATCAAGCACAACTTAATTATTTTACCTAGAGAAGGGTGACCAGCAAAGTTCCTGAAACCAGTGACTCTCTGCCTGACTGCAGTGGGCTTGATGCCTTGGGAAGGCTGACCTGAAACAGAGACTGGACAAAGCCAGAGAATAAAGTAGGGATTTATTGAAGGGCCTCTAGGGTACACCTTGGGCAGGACAGGGCCTGACCAGGGCTATACCCAAGGCGGGCTAAAAATGGTCACAAAATGCCCAACCAGTCACCAGGTCTTAAACTTTTATAAGTTTTGGACCATTTGCATACTGGGGTTTAATTATCCAATTACAACTTCAGGTTATGAGGTCCCATCCTTCTTGTTCCTCCCTTCTGCCACCCTTGTTTGTGCTTTTGGGCCTGAAAGTTGTCCTTGGTGTCCAGCAGGAAAAGGATTTGTTTTGTCTCCTTACTCTGTGGAGAGAGCTGAGTGAGACTGAATGTGAGGCTCAGAACTGCACCCCTGGGCAGCACAGAACCTGAAATACAGGAAAGCTCAAACTTAAGGCATCAGGCTGAGGTCCTCCTGTGCATCCTGGCATCCCTGCGGCCTTCATGGACACGGCTCCTGGGTAAACACCTGGGTAAATACTCACTGTGTACTCAGTGAGGAGACAGGGCTTCTGTAAAACCTGGCTTTGGCATGTCCTGACTTTGTGCAGCTCCCGTGGCAGTGGGTTGCTCTCACCTACTCTGCAATGTGTGCTAAGCTCATTCCCAGAGAGATCAGGGCACGTTCCAGGGACACTTCGCTGCTGCTGCAGTTCTTATATTGGAGTCAGGGTCTGCAGTGAACCCTTCTGGGCTCAGCTGCCTTACACTGGGGTAAAAATACACTGATGTAATAGTGGAATGGTGCATTTTTAAAGGAGGTGCAGACAGTAATTCATTTACACAGAGCCCCTGCAGATAGAGAAGCCAGACCACTGAAAGTCGCACGGTGAGACAGAAATTTGATTAGGAATTCATGTGAGACCTCCTCCCTTTGTCCCAGGCTCTAATTCTTTAGTGTGGGAGGTCTTGTCAAAGCAGTCCTGAGTTCTCTCTGGTAGAAAGCCTTTTGTTCATAAACAGAGGAGTGTGTGAGACCTGTTCCCGTGCAGGAGTACATCGTGTGTTCTTTACAGCAGTTTATTTTTGATAAGCTACAGCACATTTTATATGTAATTGTTAACGTGCCTAATTTGCAGCCACACAGTCGTATCAATAATAATGGAAAGTTGTTCACAGGTAATAAATTAGCATAGCATATAACCAGCAGAACTCTGCATATTGTTTCACGATCAAGAATTCAGTAGTTAAATATACACAGCAGTGGGCTGAGAACAAGCTGTTCATTTTTGCTGCAAGCAGTACCAGTGGACCGGAGTAATCATAGCTCCCAAAAGCAGGACTGATTTTATTGATTTCAAATAGGCTTTCATTATAGCACTGAGCTTATTCCAATTGCAAGGAATATCACTGCTGTTTGTATTCAGTGCTGACTGAGGGAAGGAGAGGTTTTGTTGGATGCAGTGTAGAGGCTGTTTGTCCCTCAGTGTTCTATTCTGCCCTGCTGAAACATCTGAATTTATTACAGGAAAATAAGTACTTAAGGCTTTTTTCCTGTGGTTAGAGTAAAGTTTATTGGAAACATAGAGCCAGACACAGTTGTGAAATTTTGAATTCTGAGCATTCTTCTGACGAGTAAAGGTCTTGCTTATTTATTGGCATCTGACTTAGGCACCAGCTGTATTTTGGTTCTATTTTTTTTAAAGATTCTTTAGAAATCATGGAGTCACTTTGCTTGGAAGTGATCCCTAAGGTCACCAAGTCCATCCATTTAACCTAATCCTGCCAGGTTCAGCACTTAAACCTCTCTCTAACACCACACCTGCACCTCTCTCTCTTTTTTCCATAGATGAATGTAAAAAAGGCAAATACAAGAGCTGCTCAGTCTGAGATATTAATGTATTCAGGTTATAATTAGTTAAGAACACATGCTGTTACCAGCAATGCGTCATTATTCTGCACGGAGCAGTTTGCAGCTATTCGTTGCTAAATTAGTGACACTTAAAAGCTGTTGGGTTTTCGTATTGTTTCTAATGATAAAGAAAATTATAAACCTGTGACTGAAAATCCACATGTGTGCACTTAAGAAGCAGGCTGGTTTTCTTTGGAGTTTTTCTGTTTGCTTTTGTGTTTTAATTTGCACAAGACTGGTCAGTCACTGGCCATACATGGAAGGTGGTTGAAGCCTTAATGCTCTTGCAGATGTTGTACTGTTCTTTATGGTGGTGTAAAGGCATGTTGTTTGTGATAGGTTTTCTTCAAATCCTTTATGTGTAACTACACAGTCCTGCTTAAACATTTTTTCCACTGTTGCTAGAACAGTTTGGAAGAGTATTAATAGAAATTAGTTACACCTTTCTGGTTTTAATGGGTTTAATACTGACTTCAGGTACCTTTTTTACATTTATGTTGCCCTCAGTTTTTGCCTTCTGTCTCTGTGCAGAGGTTTTCACACGCAGCCTAATGTAAACAATGTTTATTCTTACAATGTTGCATTCTTCTCCTTTGAGAGAAGAAATGATTGATGGTCATGTCCACCATCCAGGTTGAGAGGTGGCGACCTCTGTAGCCAATCTCTGGACCTCTGTAAAAATGTATAAAGTAGTTAAATTGTAAATTAAGTAGGAGAGTTTGTCCCCTCACTGCGATGCTTCTGGCCTGCTCTCTTTCTGTCCCTAAAGTGGGACACACCCAGCCTCGGCTAGCAACACATTTATTTTCTTTAAACCTACAGGTGAACGTGAATTATTTCAAATATTCTAGCTAATCCCACATTTTTGTTTTGGCATAGTCTCTCATAACATAATTTGGGAATTCAGGCAGGAACAAACAGGAGCATTTCTAGAAATCAACTCTTTAAATAAGATGGTGACATTAAATAGTGAATCAACTTGGTAGGTACTGAATGATCAAGCCTAGTTACTGTAAAATGAGATCTGGGTGGTTTATTTCATTTTACAGACTTTGGGCAAATAATTAAGGATTTAAATTGCTTCCTGTTGGTTTCCTGCAGGGCATGACGAACCTGCTGCACTGTGCTCTGCTGAGCTGCTGCATTGATTATTTCTTCAGGTCTAATCTTCACGTGGCTGTGCTCACTTTCATGTCTGTTTGTTTATGGGTTTGATAGTTGTTCTTCTGAAGTTACTCTATTGCCTTGATAGTCCTCTAGTGGATTGTAAAAATGCACACATTAATTCCTTTCTCTAACTTCATTTGTTGGAGCCCAGTGGAGATAATTGGTGCTCATGGAACGTGGTGGTTGGGAATGAGGGTGATGATCACTCCCAGAACTGATACCACCCATCACTGACAATCAAAGCTCGCATTGTCGGGATGGTTGGAAGCTAAAATTGATTTAATTAAATGCTTACAGCATCTATTGACAATACCATATTAGATTGTTTATCACAGCAGCTACTGTGATTTTTAGAGTTTGCTTCTGCAGGTTGAAAAAGTGATTTATAGTTTTAATTCATCTTAATTTGTGTGCTTAGGAAACATTTGATATAAAACTTTTTGTTGCATTTAAATTTCCTTGTTATCTGCCCTGCAATGGCATGAGTAATAGGGAGCCCAGAACATGAATATATTGGGATGCATGAAATATTTTCAAGGAGAATGCTTTTAAGGTTCAGAGCGATATATGTCAAATATTACTGAATGGAAAAACATATGGAGAGATTTTAGCCTCAAGAAGCTTGGAAATTAAGCATTTCTTAGTATAGTATCTGTGTTAAAAATAATTAATAATAATATTAATAGTAATAGTAACTACTACTACTACTACTGTGTTTAAGTACAATATCTGTGTTAAATAGAATATTTGTTTCATAATGTTTATACTCTTCTAAGGTTCAATTTTTTTTTTTGTAGCTGCTGAAATTTATTATACAGGCACTTTGAAATGATGCTGTGTCAGAGCCTGCCTGCACCAAAAATTCCTGCACCTCTGAACTTATATTTAATAATCTGTAAAATGTTTTTACAGCCTAGAAAGCCTGTGTGTGTTTGAATGAAAGTATGTGTATCTTCTGTGCCAAGTAAACAGTAAATTTGTCGATTTAACAACAAATTCTCATGTTTTATCGATACTTAGATAAAATATTGTCCGAGGCGTGACCTAATCCAAACACCACTGAAATCAGAGATTTCCACAGAGTGCAGGAGAGGGTAACAATGAGCCTTCTCTAGGCACACTTAATGACCTGTTGACATCAGGGTCTCAGACTTTGCATAGCACCCTGCACTATTATGATAAATGTGCACAGTGACAGTAGTTGGTGTTAATGAACATCTCCAAGGCACCTGGGAGGTGTTGGTGGTTCAGGAGCTGTAGAGATGATGAGTGATGGTTTGGTTTGGTTGTTTTGTTTTCCCTTNAGGGTTGCTTTTGTTTGGAATGTAGGACGTGGTGCAATTGTTTTTGTCACTGTCTTGCTGCACTTTGGTGTCACTAAGAGACAGCTACACTCAAATTGCCCAAGATCCAAGTGATGCCTCCAGACAGAGGAAATGTTTTCACAGCTCCTGCCCTTGCTCTGCACTCACTTGCCCTTTGGACACAGGGATTACTTCTTTAAGAGCCACATCCGTGCATTTCCTTCCACATGTTCTGAGCAAGGAATTTTTTCCCATCATGAGCATTGTTTTATTGTGCATTCAAGACAAAATATGATCTGATTTATGTCTGAAAACTGTGCTAGTGTGTCAGCCACGGAGCTGGGCTGGTTGTGTGGTTTGTTGTGCAGTCCGTGTAGCATTAACAGCATGGTTCTGATCTCTGCAATGACTTATTTATCATTTTAATAAGCTGTGTATCCCTTAACTTCCTTCAGAAATTCTTTTTTTGCAAGGTTGCTTTATAGAAATGATGAATTTACCCTCGTTTTATTGCTCACTAGTTATGAACAACTTCTTGTTGTTTTAAAGAGTCCAATCTGGAAATGCTTTTTGATCTCATACTAACAAGCTCAATAATTGACAAACCACAGAATTGCAATGTGTTCTTCTTTTACAGAGGCAAAGGAAATTGTTCTGAAGGCACAGATTCTGGCTGGAGGGAGAGGGAAAGGTATTTTCAATAGTGGGTTGAAAGGAGGAGTTCATCTAACTAAAGAGTAAGTAATTTCAATTGAAAAAAACATAAATTTCTCCTTGTATAATATTTAGGCTGTTTACAATAGCTATGGACTGTTTCTTTTAATATTTTTTCAGTAAACTAACATTTTTCCTTTGTTTGTAGCCCTAAGACTGTTGAACAGCTTGCTAAACAGATGATTGGGTACAATCTGTCAACCAAGCAAACTCCAAAGGATGGTGTGACAGTTAAAAAGGTAAGATTTTGGCCTCTTGAAAGTTGAAAACTATGTTCAGCTGCAATTTTGCATTAATAAGCTGGGATGTATGACAGATTTTTTTTCGATCCTTCCCCAATTCCTGATTGATTACATCTAATTGATTTAAAAAAAAAAAAAGAAAATGTTACTTCTTCAGTTTGTGTATACATTTTGTTCATCAATTTTGGCGTACCCACTGATGGAAAACAAATTGATTTCTGCAATGTATATTGAAAGGAATCCTTTGTCATAGGCTCATCTTTCATTGAATACATACTAAATGGTGATAAAAGTGCATTATAGCATCAGCTGCACATGCTCATTGACATTCTGTTTACAGAAACAGTGGAGACGTGGTTCCCTTTGGTGGTAATATCTGTATTTCAGTCACCCTCAGGTCTGGGCAAGTCTTAATAGAGTGACAGGTGAATCACAGAATGGTTTGAGTTGAAAGAGATCTTTAAAATTCCTTCAGTCCATCCGTCTGCAATGAGTAGGGGCATCTTCAACCAGATCAGGCTGTTCAGAGCCCCATCCAGCCTGGCCCAGAATGTTTCCAGGGATGGGGCAACCATCACTGCTCTGGGCAACCTGTGCCAGTGCCTCACCACCCTCACCGTAAAAAATCCTTTCTTATATGTAGTCACAATCTGTCTTCTTTAGTTTAGAACCACCTTGACTAATTGCAACAAACCCTACTAAAAAGTTTTTCCTCATTTATAGTAAGCCCCTGTTAGGTATTAAAAGGTTTGCATGACATTTTTTTTCTCAACTGGATAACAAGTGTCAGAACAGAAGATTCTTTCCACTTTTTGCAGATACATACTAAAATATGTTCATGGTAGTGGTTGAGGTACCAAATGAAGCTGGAAAATGAACAATTGCTTTCTGCAAGGCACCAAGATTCACTTCAGCATAAATGATTTGCCTAAATAAGAGAAGCAAAGATGCAGCAAGATTCTCCTTCAAATTAATAAACTTCTGTGAGTCAGGAAATCCTGGAAATTGCTTATTTGCTGTATCTGTTTTTACCTCTTGCTTTGTTTGACTGAGCAAGAATCCTCATACAGGTGAGTAGTCAAGAGCCACACTGCATCTGTGCCAGGAAATAATTTGGCATAAGCTGAAGGAGCTGCAGTTCATGCTTAATATCCTGTGAACAGCTTGGTGTATTAGCATAGAAGGGGAAGGAACACCTGTCTGCAAAGATCCTGTCTAATGAGGGCTAGGAGAAGGTGTTCAGGCAGTTCTTCTCTTGGGGAGCAAGGAGAGCAGATTACCATCACTCCTCAGGGTTGTTCTTAAAAAGAAATACTATATATTAAAATGAGAGACTCAGTATTACCATTAAGGCATGTCTGTCAGAGATCCTGTTAATACTAAGGATATAAGAAAGGAAATACCTTTTCTGTATTAAGTCACTCTGCTTGGGAAAATTAACATTGTAAAAGCAGCTTTCTTTTATAAGTTCTTTGTTTTTATACTTTTGCCCTAGTTGGCCTACCTTGAATAAATCCATACAGAAATTCTGTTCTTTTGTCAGAGTGCAAGCCTGTTCATCATTGATAGATTCAGTTCTGAAAAAGAAACTTCTAATTTTCTTTGAAATTGATAGGAATGGAAGAAGGTTATGGGTGTTGGAGGGTTTTCGACATGGATTATTTGAAGGATTTATATCAGGATGATTTTTGTTCCACGTAGCTACAGAATATTTAACTTGTGGTTCCTCTCTCCCCCTCCACGTGTTGTTTGTGTGAAGGAACAGTGGGCAGGACTGAGCAGCTGGGGCAGAGGTGAAGTTTGAGGTGAAGTTTGCACTGCTGAACTTCAGATATTTATTTTGGTGGTACAGGATTGTTTACAGCCTTGAAGACTGTGTATTTTTCCTTTGCTATAGCGTTCCAGGGAAACTGGTATTTTAGAGCTGATGCATGATAAACCAATGTGATGTTTTTCACTGGGAGAAGCTGATCATCTGCTGTCATAGACTTTCATTGTGATCATAAAGTTGGCTTTGAAAAGTCTGTTGGCTTTTAGCTAGTAAGTTTTATATTTTTTTGGTATTGCGTTCTTGATTCTTAGTAATTAATGGTAAGAGCATACCCCCAGCTTTAAATTAATTAATTTTGTAGCAGTTTGCCCAATGTTATGCTTATTAGATAGTGAAGAAAGCATGTTTAAAGTTTGCACTAGTTCATAAAGAAACTATTTCCCATCAAAATTATGTCTTTTTAAAAAGAATTTCTCATTTACAAAGTTAGCTTACATTGGGCTCTGCAAGGGAGTTGAAGGAGCTGAGGAGCTCAAGTTTGAAGTGTCGGGACTACAAAATCAAATACTGAAATTTTAATCAAGGGGCAAACAACAGTGATATTATTAAACATATAAATTTAGCTGTGTCTGAGATCCCATTTAATGCAGTGGGAACTTAATGCACTGAACATGCCAGGCAGACTCTTTGTAAGGGCAGTGAGGAAGATGAGAACAAATCACTGGCATTTTTATTTTCTGTTTCAAGGCACATGCTTTCTCTCTGCATGTATGGAAGAATTTGTGTTCTACATGTACTTAAGGAAAATGGGATTTCAGGAAGAAAAGGGATGTTTTTAGGATTTGTGCTTTTTAAACTTTTCAGTGTTCTGGAAAGTTTGAGTGGTTTAAAATACCCTGATGTTTTAAAAAATTCAAGTAATAAGCATTTTTCGGAAGGAAAATAGTTGTTATGTCACTTTTTGTGAGGCAAGCAATGAGCTAGTGTCAAGTCAGGGAGTGAATGTCACGTACCTTTTACATGTATTTGTACGGAAGGTAGAAAAGGTGGAAAATTTCTACAATTAGAATAATTACGGAACAGAAAATGGTGGTTTCAGCTTTCTTTCTCAGCTTGTGCACCTGCTACAGGATTTAAAGTGTGTTTGTGCCTCTTCAGATTGATGTTTCTCAAATTAATATCAATCTCTTCAATTCCCTCCTAACTTGGAACCTGTTTTGTGAGTTTACATAAAATCCTCTTATGGCAGTTTGGGATTTGGAGAGCCTGGCTCTCTGTGATGACACTCTTCCCTTCTCATGACAACCTGAGAAGGCACTACCTGTGTTTTCTCTCCGAGCTGTAACAGAATGAACATTTTGCATATTTGATTCTGTTTAAAAAAAGCTGTTACAGTTGCCCTCATGGCATTGGATGCGTGACTGAAACTTTTAGGTAACGATTTGTTACAGAGAAGGAAAGCTTGAAGTTGTCAGGAAGTTTTAATGAAAGCTGATTGTTCCCCAGGCCATTTTAAATATAAATATGATACGGTAAACAGATAATGAGGTGTCATATTCTTTATCAAAAGCAAAACAGACAAGATGTAAGAAGAGTCAACAATCTGTAGATTCAGTTTCACTATTCTTAACTGTTCATCAGTGTGTTTGCATTAGTTCTGTCATGTGAGTGACAGGTAGACTTAAATGATATTTAAAGACTTGGAACACCAATTTCCTTGCATCAAGCAGGGAGGATGGTGAAGGAAAGTTATGTTGTTGGGAGAAATTAGAGATATTTCACAATCTGACAATTTTTGCTCTAAGGTTGCCTACTGCAAAGTAGACTCTCAGTAGTTTTGTGAATTAAGACAGAGAAGTACCTGATGATGTTCACAATGTTAATTAGGAACAGCGAGGACAGTCACTCCGGTTGGAAGTCGCAGGTGAAGATACCTGATTTAATAATGTTGGTTCCACCTGCTGTGCCTGCAAATGTATTCCTCAAAACTTGTTGAGTGTATTCCCATCCTAAGCCTGGCCCTGACCCTGGGCTCTGTGGAAACTGAACAGCTCTGACAAGATCCAGTAGGACCAGTTGGTTTTATCTGACTTATGTCTAAAGCAACTGACTCGCATTTTTCAGATACATTGATGCGGGATATGTAAGAAGGTGAAAACATGGATGCAGGTAAAAATAGTAGCAAACCAAAGATGCTTTCCCTCCCCTTGCTTGTTAATTTGACAAATCTTGGCAGGTAGCCAAGCCATGTCTCTGAAGTTGTCTTTTAGCATCCCTCTGTAGTAGACTAAAATAGGCAGATGCTTTTAAGCAGTACAGTAGTTTTCTGCATTCTTGGTTCTCTCCTTCACCCTGGCTTGCTTTGCTTTCCTTTTGAACAGTCACTTATTTGAACTATTCCTTTACATCCCCCTATGTTGTGTAAATAAAGTGAGGTAAAAGTAGAAGGAAATAAAATTACTATGAAGCAGATTTCCTCCAAGTCAAAAAGGCCATAAAGAAATTTCATCTTTCCTTCAATTCTGAGCACTGATGGCTTTATTTGATTCCTTGTTTCTTACATTTTTTTGTTTTTCTTCTCTAATGCCTACTGCCTGGCAGAAAGCCCTTACATTCTTTCTTATGTCCTCTGGAACAGACTGTCAAAAATGCGACTTGGGTGAAAGTATAGTGCATCTTTCTTGTTTATAGTCCTTGAGCTATGAAAACCCAAGGAATGCTCCTTTGATGGAGCACCTTGTGCCAGGTAGGCAGAGTTTTAAGGCTGCAGGTACAAAAATGCCTCTTGGATCTGCTGACTGAGAGAAGGAATTTCTCCTTGTGATATATTCAGTGATGATCATTGTCAGCCATTGTTCAAAGCTGTCACTTCATAAACAGACCGTGTTAGAAGGATGTTGCCACCTAATCCTTCTTAATTATATTAATATTTGGGGAATGATTTTCCTGATTTCTACCACTTCCATTGAAAGATGGGAAATAGTAGCTCTCTTAAGGGAGACTGCTAATTAAATTGCAGAGGTGGCTGCAATTTCAGATTGAAAAGCAAGACAGAAGTGCAGAGCAAAACTACAGTCGTTGCAACTTTGATTATGGCATCTGTTACGATCACAGGCAACAATTATTAATGATCATATACAGATTTTTTCCTAAAATTAAGAATATTTGAGGAAATTTTGTGTTCTTATAGCAAACCGGTTTTGTGAGTCCTTTGCAAGTGTAAAACTACTCAGTCTCTGAAATTGCTTCAATAGCTGTTGTTAAACTATTGCAAAAACAGGCGGTTCAGGTGGGGAGGAAGGTACAGCTATTGTAAGACTACAATGGAAAGGGCCTTGTCATGTTTTTGGGAGGAGGGAAAAAATTGTAGCGAAGATTTTATGTGGGGCAATTTCTGTCACTTTTAACGTGCTGCTTGTAGATTCCAAACGTGGGATTTGAATCATCTTTCTGTTTTGTGCTGTGGTGTCTGTCAAATACTGGTACAAAATGGCTCTGGAGCTTATGGTAGTAAATAGGAAGTAGTAGCTCTTTGGAAAAATAAATACCTGTGTTTTCTAGATTGTGCCAGTATCTGAAGGACACGTACCTGCTTGGCTCTCTAAACTGAAAGTAAAAAGCTGGATAATTACCTGTAAACCTATTTTCTTAGGGCTTTTTCTTAGGAAATTTTTCTTAGGAAATACTTGGGCAGGGCAGGAGTTCAGTGCAGAGATTACCAGACTTGGGTGGCCTTTGGTCAGAATAAGGGAGAGAACTTAAACCTGAGGGTTTGCTGGTGGGGAACAGCACTGCTGGTGAGATGCATCCAAAAGCCAGCGTGCCACTCCTTTTCCCTGTATGATCTGCACACTGAGTCCTTTGTGACTCAAGTCTTTCTGGGGACAAGAATTCTTGATAATCGAGAATTATCCCAAATTATTGGGATAGAAAGGTAATATAGAGGTCTGCAGTATGGACACAGCAGCAGCTCTTGGAAAAACCCCAGCATTGAGATGTTCCTGGCTGACATTGCTGGCTGGATGCCCCAGTGAGAAGAGCAGCATTAGAGGAGTCTCTTACTTAGGGAGAGATCATTTTTTGGGAAGAAGGTCCCAGGGTCATAGTACTGTAGTAAAAGCAGTGAAACCAATGTTTCTTCTCAGGATAGCAAGTATCAAACTGCTGCATTTTAAGGCAAAGCAGAAGGACCAGTCAGAGCCATTGATGTGTTCTTTTCTTCCCTCTATCCATTTTTAGGTGATGGTTGCAGAAGCATTGGATATTTCCAGGGAAACGTACTTTGCAATTCTGATGGACAGAGCCTGCAATGGACCTGTCATGGTTGGCAGTCCCCAGGGTGGTGTGGACATAGAAGAAGTTGCAGTAACTAGCCCGGAACTTATCTTTAAGGTATTGAAATAATGTTTTACAGTAGCAATTTTCCTTGTCAGTTATCCAAAAGAATATTTTCCCCCCTTTCTCCTCCCATTTTTCCCTCTTCCGTGTAAAAAGGAGACAGGAAGAATCATAAAAATAGCGTTTCATCAAATACAGGATCATACCTGTCATCTAGGAAATGAAGCATATTTAACATCTGATTTTACTAGAATTTTTCAATTAGAAAAAGGTCTTAAATCCAGCTGTTATGTGGTATGTTAAACTTCATATCTGAAATTTTTATGAGTGAGCTTCACTTTCAGGAAGGTACACAGTTTTTTCACAAGTGGGTTGGTGCCAATAACTTATTGTTTCTGTGGCTGTTTTTCTCTAATTGACAGAGTTGTTAATTATTTTTTGTACCTGCAAGACTTTTGCATCTGAAATACAACTGTTGTTATTACTTTCTTAAGGTTGGCTACACTGAAGTATTTTTTAAGTTACTGTGGCAAGATGAGTAGACAAGCTATGCAGCTGAGATAATAATTGATACAATCAAGTGTAATTATTCAAAAAATTGTAAAAATATTTAACGTGCATTTAAAAATTATATAAACTTCACAGTGTTACTGGGCAGTGACACTCACTGCCTTGAAAATATTCCAGAATATGTCTTAAAAATTAACAGACTAAATATTCGTCAATGCCATCTGTACAGTAATTAAAAGTGAAAACTGGTGTCACATTGCCTTGTCAGCGTGCCACCCTGAAGAATTATATATTTTTTGGAAGGGCTGTTTCACAGTCAGTGTGGTAATTATAACATCCCCTATAGGCTCCTGCTATAGCCTCATCCTCGGGGAGCCTTGGCGAACAGCCAGGCTTTAATTACTAATTTGCACATGTATGCTAAGTGTTTTCCTTTTGAAGTCGTAAACCTCCATTCAGATTGAATATTTAGTTATGTTTACCCGTGTTACTGTTGCAGGAGGAAATAGATATTTTTGAAGGCATAAAGGATCGTCAGGCGTTGCAGATGGCAAAAAATTTGGGATTCCAAGGACCTTTGCAGCAGCAGGTAACTCCACTCCCTGGGCTTAGGCTGAAGACTTTTTAGCCCAGCTTTATTTTAAAGGTTTTCCAATTGGCGACAAAGGCCAAGTGTCCATTAAATCAGGATCATTTTTACATTCTAAATACTAAATTGAGCCTATGTAATTGCCATTAGGCTTTAGCATTTTGAATGAATTCAAAATAGTTTATACTTTTACTAGGGACTCTCACTTTAAAACTCTAAATTTTGAATAATTTATAAAAATTATAAAATTTTAAAGTGAGAGTCCCTAGTCTTTGCAGCAGTCAATGACAACATGCTGTTCCACCATGTGGGATTCCTTTGCTTTCATTGGAATTCCACTGGAGCTCACATGGGTAGAGCCGTTTTTGAAAATTAGCCCTTAATATATGGAGAAAAAAAGGTGATTGAAACCTTTTAATTTTTTTTTATTCTTCATGTCAAAAACAAAAGGCTGCCAGCTGGTTGTGTTTTCAGTATCTCTTTTCTATATGTATTTTGAATGTATCTATTTGCCTTTATGCATCATTTTGGAGACAAGAGCAAAGAGCTCATTTTAGCTGGCCTGGGTTTTTTTCTGTAGTATGAAACTGTCATTTTTGTAGAACTCCTTTATTTTTAGTTCAGCAGTTTTAATTATTTTCTATCCTAACATGCAATTAACAAATGCATAATGATTAAGTTGATTAACACACATTTGAAGATTTAGCTGTATATCTAATGAGGAGGAATGATTATGTAGAACCTTTCAACCCTTGAAGAGTTCTGGTACTTAATAATTAACAGCAAATACGTATGGACTTTTAAACAACACATTTAAATAATGCTGCAGGGATGCATTTCTTTCCTCATGCTTCCAGCTAAAAGGAATTTACTGAAGCATAGGGACATAGTTTTTATCCAGACAAATCCTACTATTTACTTTTACATTGTCTAGTTCTAGGCTGGGATTTTCTGCTTGAAGAGGCTCAGTTCTTACAGACCCTGAGAAAGAGAAGTGTTGACATTAAGCTGCCTGGTTCAGAGAGGTGCTGAAGGATGGGGCAGCCCTTAATAAAAGTGAAGTGATTCTGGTGTTCTGGTGCGATTGCAGCAGAGGACTTTGGCAACAGCAGCTTTGGAGGTGGCCCAGAGTCAATGTGGGGCTCACGGTGGGGCTGCCTGCCCAGGATCACTGCTGGGAACCTCATCCCTGTGCCCTTGGGGTGGTTTGCCAGCCTCCTTTGTGCCAAGGAAGCGGCTGCACATTTACAACTGATACTTTCTTCTTGAGTCAAACCCACTGAGAATGCTTCAACTGATAACTCTTGAGCAGGGAAGGCTTCCTAAGCAATTTATGCTGCTTCCCAACTGTGGCTCTTTAAAGAATCTTGTCACAGAATCACGGAGTGGTTTAGGTTGGAAGGGACCTTGAAGACCTTAAATCCAGTTTCAACCTCCCTGCCCTGGGCAGGGGCACATTCCATTAGATCAGGCCACTCAAAGCCCCATCCAGCCTGGCCTTGAACACTTCCAGGAATGGGGACTCCACAACCTCTCTGGCAAATCTGGGATTGGGGTTGAGTCTTTCCAGTTGAAATGTTTTCTTTCGCATGACTGACCTTGTAGAGGAAAGCTGACTTATGCTTTCTTTATTCTAATTCATTTTATTTATCAGGAGAGGTCCCAAGTATTTTCGGGTTGTGTAACTTCAGTTAGCTGATCAGTAATGAGAGGGGAAAAATTGAGTGGTTCTTTATTAGTGCACTTCATCTGCAAACTTATTTCAGCTAATAGGTTCACAGTGTGTAATGACTCAAAGGGATTTTTTAATACACGTTCATGTTGCTGTTTTAAAGTAGTTCTATTAGTGGCAAAGTGTTATAAGAACAAAAGACTTGGAAATTAGTTGTCAGTGGTGGTATTTTCAGCCACGGAATCAGGCATGGAGATAGATGGTGGTGAGTAATAGGGAACAAGCAAGAGACTCTTGTAATGAGTAAACAAGCATGCTTCAAACCTAAGTTCTTCAAGAAAATATTTCAGACTGCTATAGGAAGGAGAAATAGATATTTTTTCTGAAGTCACCAGAATGCACAAACTACTTTGTGTTTTCTGACTTTAGAAGGATGAGCACAAATGCAACTCAGACCTCGGTGTACCAGAGAATCCTTCATTGTGCTGGTGCCTTACAGTCACTTCCCAAATTAAACTTGTCATAGTAATTGCACTGTTTTGTAGAAAATCTCCAATTCATGTAGTCTTTAAATGCACATTTACTAAATGTTAAACAATATCATGATGCTACATTGTAACAATATAAGAGACTATATAAATGTGGTTAAGTAAACAGAAATAAAAGCAGTAATTATCTAGAATTACTCTGCAATGTTATACATTAAAAATAATCGATAATGGTTTACCTTTGCCTTGAAAACATGAACTTTTATTTTTCTGTGTGGTAATTGTAAATCATTTGATCACATTCAGGCAGCAGATCAAATTAAGAAGCTGTATAATCTTTTCTTGAAAATTGATGCCACTCAGGTTGAAGTCAATCCCTTTGGTGAAACTCCAGAAGGGCAAGGTAAGAAACTGAAGGAAACAAATGAATGCATTATAATTCTTTATTTATGCAAACTATAAATTAAATTGCATAGAAGGATGTAGCAGCAGGTTTGCATTAATTTCATTTTGTAATGTAATTTAAACAACATTCATAAATATTCCCTTGGCAGATTTTATATTTCAATACCTTTTGTTATTTCATCCAAATACTGGAAGTATTGGCTTCTACATGTTCTGCTTGGTGAGAGACAGCAACATTTTCTGCTCTTCTGCTCGTGTACAAAGTTGGGGTTTTCTTGATTTTCTTTTGTGGGGTTTTTTTTGAGGTTTTTTATATGTATGTTAATGCTGCTAGAATTACTGAGATTGTGTGGAAAGAAATTTGTTCTTTTATATTTGCATTCATATGGGTAATTTAAATTTTAAAGTGCATGACTCTGCAGTCTGCTAGAGCACAGGCCAAATTTCAGCTGAAACAGACACTTGGCTACATCCTTTGGGAAGAAAAAGGGTCACTGAATCTTCCTGCACCGTGACTACAGGGCTGAGGAGCTGAATTAGCTTTCACCTCATTGTAATACTTGATATTCCAGCTGAAACCTTTTCTTCGGTTTGTCATTTTTGTCCGAGTAACTTGGACAGAGGTGAAGAGGGGAGGAACTAAAGGTGCCTGTGGGATATTGAAATATGGTAGGGCTGATCCAGGGGAATCACAGTTACCTCCTCACTGTTCCATTTCCATGAGGTGCTGAAGGCTTATTTGGTGGGTACCAGGAGGGGAAATTGGTGTGCAAGTAGAGCCAAGTGAGGGAGAGGACAGAAAATAATGAGAGGAAATAAAACGTGGTCTGTAAAGATTGGAAAGAACCATGGTGGTGCTCATGTTGCATCCTTGCTGGAGTTCTGTGAGGTGGAAGTGTGGAAATAAAGATTGGGGTGAGTTACCAAGTCAGCTCTTCTGGAATGGCTGAGCATGTTTAGTCAGAAGGGCTTAATCTGAGAGATGGGAGTGAGAGTTTCTCTGCTGTTTTCTCCGAGGTTTTTCCCTGTGTGTTTTGCATCCAGGAAGCTGAGGAGGAGAAACAGAGTAGGTTTCAAGCTGTGAAACCCATCTTGCTCTCAGAAATGCACAGGAGTCTTCCTGTGCTTATTCCTTTTTTTGCTAGCAGTTTCTCCATCTGAAGTGTCTTAAAGGAGAATAAAGATAAAACAAATGGAAGAACATTTGCCTAGCTTAATGCAGCTCTTCCTAATGATAAAATATAAGTCTCTGTATGAAGCCCATTATTCTTGTCAAAGTAATGGACAAGATGGATTTATTTCTTGTTGTGTTTTGTTTTTATTACTTGTGTGGATTTCCATCAGGTTGTATCTATTTCCTTGTTTGATATCCTAGCAAATTCTTTGTTAACACTAGTGGGTCAGAAGCCTGAAACTTCCCTTTTTTGTTGTTTGTTTTTGTTTCTTTTGCTCTCTGTGTAAACTGTTGAATTGGCAGATGACAAAAATCCTACACTGCTCACAGAAACAACAGAACAACTTTATGAATATAAGTATTGAAGCATTCTTTGATGTTTGTTTGGGAAAAAAATCCATTTGTATAATCTATCATGCATGTAACAATGTGCTTTTGATAGTGAAAATGGTTTGATAAATATTAATACATCTTTTTGCTGCTACTTTCTACAGCATGGCCTTTGTTAAAGATGAATGTTCTGTAGAAATAAGTTTCTATTAATGTGACATGGAGGATGTTTGTAAGGTAAACAGAGCTCTGAAACTGCAGTTGTACTCTACCTTTGAGTGGGTTTAGCAATTTAAGCACCTGAAAGCTCGAAGAAGAAAAAATGTCTTATTTCATTGCTAAAAAAATAATCAAAGCAGCTCTAATGCATTAGAAGCATGTTAGGAACTGCAGATATTTCTGCTTTTGGCACATTCCCACATGATGATTGACCAGGTAAGATCTGGACTCTTCCAAGAGGTTTATTATACACACTCATGAACAATTTCCTGAAACTGCAGTCAGTGAAGTGAAGTTTGATAGTTTTAATTTAATCTGTTATCAGTTGCAAGTCAAATATTAAAAAAAAATCAACATCGAAAAACCAAAACAAGAAAACCCAATGCAAATGAAGACATACAGTTGAGACTCTCCTACTTGGTTAAATGTTTGGTTTTCTGTTTCCTTAGCTATTTCTTCCTAAGTTAAGAAACCGTATATTAAACAGTTACATTTCCACCAAATGAGACGGTGTGTTTTGCTATTTTAATTGATGTGTAGCTATAGCAAAGACTAAAATTATCCTCCTAATTGTCATTGACCTCCAGATGTGTGCAGTGCTCATGAACACGTGCCCATGTACCGTGGACCTGTCCCAGTGGCAATGGGAATAAAAAAAAACCCAGCAGATAGAAAAACTATTCGATTTTTATGGACACAGCATTTAAAAGCACTTAAATTTGATTGGTTTGCCTTGAGAAATCAATTTTGCTTAAGTCAGTAATTATAATCTGAACATAGTACAAGGGAAATTACTTGCATGGTAATATGATAAGTATATAGTCTTACATTTACTTAGAACATTTTAATCTAATGAGGCATTTGCCTATGCAAACCCATAGAAATAATGAGTCAGAAAATAGGCAAATAACACTCTTCAGGCATTTCTGTTACTGATGTGTTTATGTGAATATTGTGGCTGCTCACCAGTCCTTTGTGTCTTTTATTTAAAATGTAGTCAGATTTAGCCACTTCTTAATTTGTTTTTACGACCATAGTGGTTGTTGATATTGATGAGGAGGTTTGTATTTACTTTCTTAATTTTCTTTATTTAAAAGTAATGTTTTGGTCATTTTTAACGTATTTAGCTTCAGGTTTTTTGGGCTCTTTAATGAAATAATGTGTGTGTAGTTAATAACATCAAAAAATCAAAATATGGCTAAGGAAAGCCTTTTGTGTTGCTCAGCCCTGAATGACTGCATGGCTTTGGGTTGGTCTTACCTGTTTTATCTGTTATTCTTTAAAACTATAGAAGGTAAACTCTCCTGTGTCATGGCTGCAGCCCACCTGTCCAAATCACAAAATCTGCCCTCATAACATACAGGAACTTTGTAGCAAACACAGAAGATGTCCCTATGTGTGGTGTGGAGATCTTGCTGTGCCTTTTCTCAGTAGAGGATTTATGGAAAACCCACCTTTTCCTGCCGGACTCAGTGCTGAAAGTTCAGCTGTTACCATGTTGGAGGCAACATCATTCCCAAATCGACCTCCCCCTCGCTGCTGAAGTAGCTGTAACATTTCAGAAGCTCTGGCTGACTGTAAACTCTAAATGCCTGGGTGTTGTTTTATTTTCTCCTCCAGTTGTTTGCTTCGATGCCAAGATAAACTTTGATGACAACGCAGAATTTAGGCAAAAAGAAATATTTGCCATGGATGACAAGTCTGAGAATGAGCCCATAGAGAATGAAGCTGCCAAGTATGACTTAAAATATATAGGACTGGATGGAAACATTGCTTGCTTTGGTAAGAACAAATACATCCAAAAGCAAATTTACACTTGTTCAGTGTGTAGACTTTATTTATGTCTGACATTCAGGCCACCCTTGACAGAATTTCTGTCTGTTTTACTGAGTATTTCTGCAGTGTTGTCTGTCCTTCCCCAAGTTCTTGCAGGAAGGAAACTAAAATTGTGTGGGAACTGTGCTGATGGCCACAGCACACAAGCAGGGCCGGAGTGGTGTCAGATGGGAGGAAGGCTGAGCAGTTCCAATTTTTTTGTTCTTAACCTGATGTAATTGGTCTTTCCAGCAATTAAAACAAAACAAGAGAAGTCATCAGAACCTCATCATTCATTTTAAAAAATAAGAGTGTGTTACTTAAAAGACACTTGAAAAGTATGCTTCTATAAATGTGCCATTCCTAGTTACAATTGAATATTAAACTCCATTTCCCTTTATGAAAGCTGCTAAAGAATCTGCTTGGAAATGTCAGGTTTTTTATTTTCCTGAAGTTTCTGTAGAACCAAAATTACTCTGCTGTTTAGAAGAGATAAGTAGAAGAAGTCAATTGTGCTCTAAATAGTTTTCATTTTGTACAAATTCTTTTAGCCAATACAACATTTTATTATTAATCTAATTGAATTAGGTATTTCTTTTCAACTTGATGAGAAAATGCCCAGCACTTATATTGGCTCAGACGTGTATTCCAAACACAAATCTGGAAGATTCTGATAATGTGTTGCAATTGATTCAGTAAGTGACAGTGAGCCTTCAATCTCAATTTAAAAGAACAACCAAAAGATTCCAAAACCCAAATAATAATTGTCAGCATTATGCTATTTTTTTATGGTCTGTGTTCTGGGTGACACAGGAGCCTTTGTCCAGCAGGAACAACATAAAAGGGGCACGTAATTCTCATCACTTTTCCCAGTTTAGATCTTCCTACCCCTGGAAATGCTTCTGGTGCAAATCTAAAATAAAAGGCGGTTTCAGGAACATCTGAGGTATGTCCCCGAAACTGAGTTATCTGTGATGCAGTAACACAAAGCATCCACTGCTATCAGAGTGATGGGAGAGGAGCTTAAAGAGTCAATTTGTCCTTCACATCACAATTCCAAGAAGTTTTTATGTCTGTATTTTTAATGAAATCAGAAGGTTCTGCATTGCTGCAATTTACTCTTTCAGAGAACGCTTAAAGGAAGGTGCACATCTAAACTCTAAAAAAAAATCTAAATGTTGGTGTGTTTGCACCAGATTTTGAATTATTTATTGCATGGGATATCCTTGAACGGCTACTAGTATTTAGAAATAGCTATGTGACATTTTGAGCCGTGTTCTGGGGTTGTGCTGATACATTTGAAGCCTTTTCACAAATCTTGCCCATGGGAATTACAAGCACTTGGTGTTTGCAATTACAGTCAATGGAGCTGGACTTGCAATGGCAACATGTGATATAATATCCCTGAATGGTGGAAAGCCAGCCAACTTCTTGGATCTGGGCGGAGGTGTGAAAGAAGCACAAGTCTATCAAGCATTCAAGCTGCTGACTGCTGATCCAAAGGTAAAAATGTTGGGTTTGCACTGGGAGCTTCCCTGTGCAGCAAACAGAGCTGAGTAGGACCATGAATAGTGCACAGAAAAACCCAGATCATGGTGAGAACACTGGGGGTGAGTTCCTAAAGGGCTGATCTGGGAGGAAAATTATTTCAATATGAACCACTGGACAGACTTTTCAGTTTCTGAGCTCCATACTCAGGTTTGCTGGTGAGTTGTGGGTGGGAACTTTCTCAAGGCACTTCTCAGAAGTGCAGGTGTGCTATTGCTGGGCATTGCAGTGCTGAACTCAGAACATCTCACTCCTAAAATGGAATTTTTCAGACTTAGATGCTTAAAATATCATTCCTTATAATAGACTGAGGAGAAAAATGGGGAAATTAAGCAAATAGCTAATTCTAAGGGCTGATTAGTACTCTTTAACTCAAGGTTTCTAAAATATCTGAGGATAATCTGTATTTAATTAACGTTCCCAGGCTGGAATCACAGCCTGGAACATTCTGACACTTCCTTTTCCAGATGGAGCTGCAGTTGCTCTTTTCTTTTTTGAACAAGAGGAGAAGACATTAGTCTGTGTGTACTGAGTAGAAGTTATTTCTAGAGATGTGTGTTGAGGTCATTTGTCCCCTCTGCAGACAGAGCTGGAGTATCTGCTGGGAGAATATTGATCAGGCGTGGGCTTTGGAGCAATGCCAGCTGCCCATCCTGCCAACACGGAGTTCTGCTTTTGTGTGCAGCCACAACTTTGTTGCGGTTGATATTTTTTACTAATGGAAATCTGTCGGAGGGCTTTGATCATCTTTCCCATCTCCTGCACCTAAGCATCACAGATGAAGGCCCTATTTCAACATATTGCTTCTTTTTGTGGATCTGGCTTCATCTCCTTTATCATCTCACTTTTTCTGTGATTCCAGTCATTTTCCTCATGTTCATTGTGATGTGATGCTGGCTTCTAAATGCCACCTTCCTGTGGCAATTACATTGCTGTAATTGCATGCTCTGTGAAGCAGCAAGTGACGAAACGTTGTGGCTTTTCAAACAGAGGTAGATATTGTTTGCAGCAAAATTTCAAGGCAAAATTAGGAAGAAAATTTACATTAAGCATAAGGTCAGCTTCACATTGTAAGCTCTTTGCCGTTGCAACTCTCCCTGCATGTTTTGTTAAGCACCCGGTGCTTTAATGTCTCCAGTGTTTGTTGTTTGAGTCGTTTGTTTGAGTTGCTCTGCAGTGCGTGCTTCTCCGGATGATCTGGGTTTGCCTGAGATGTAATTTACTTCTGAAACTTGTGTTAGTGGCAGAGAAGCAGGTGCAGTAAAGTCTCAGATACACAACTTAGCTGGTGATTATCGCTGTGCTAAGTAGTTTCTACTGTCTGCTGCAGCACAAACAGCAGGTATTAATTTTGGTGATGAAACTTACTGAGTTTAAACAATTTTAAAACAAAAAGGCATTCTGGTAGCTCTCAGCTACAGAGCATCTGCGTGCCCAACATTTGACTCGTAGTTAAATCCTTCTATTATACATTCTGCTTATATGTTACTGCTTAACTATTTCTAACTGTGTACACCAGGGCTAGTGAAGCTCTGCTACTGACAGAAAGCAAAAAGGGAGCATGGAAAGGGCCTGGATTAGGCATTTGTGCTGGGGCTGTGCCATTCCTGGCATTGACTGGCTGAAGATGCAGAAGGCAAAACGTCTCATGTTTAATTTCATTCTGTTCAGAAAATATAGCAAATGTCTGTTATTTTCTCTCCTGATACACCATTAACTCATTAAAAAAAATCAGAAAATTGAATGCATCCTCTCTTTTCTTAACTAATGGGAGGGTTTCAGTCCCAAGAGTCTTTGTGGCTAATGCAGCATTCACAGGTTGTATGTGGTCAGTCATTTCCCTGTGGCCTTTAACTTGATTCCTGCCTGGTTTGATAAGATAAAAATCTGTTCTTTGGAACTTGAGATTCAGTTAATTTTTGTAAATATACAAATGTCTGTAGACTAAAGAAAGAAACAACAAAAAAAATGTTTTCAGGGCTGTAATATAGAGAATTGTTGGGTTTTATTTACACTGGCAGAGTTAAGGACATTGCAGGAGATGAAATATTCCAGAAGGAAAGGTTCAACTGAACTTTGAAAAAGATCCCTTTCTCTCTCTTTAATTGTCTTCAAAATGTCTTTTTGTATTAAAGCAGAAAAAAACCCCAAAAACAAAACAACAACAACAACAACAAAAAAACTCAACTCCAAACAAACCAAAAAAGCACACAACCCCTCCTCCCCACCAGACAAACAAAATAAACAAATCAAGGTATGCCATGATTTGATTTAGTGAAGCTGAGGATATTGTTTTTTGGGAAAAGTGAAGATTTGGGTTGGTTTGCTGCTGGTTTAATCTGTCAGCTGTCAGTGTGTATAATTCTTGGGGAAAAAAAAAGAAAAAGGAAGTGTGAGGGTTTTTGTTGCAAAAGGTGATCCACTGGCTTTTGGATGGAAATGCTGTCCCCAGAGCCAGTGACCCTTTTTACACTCTGCTGGTCTTGTTTGCTGCCTGCCATATCCAATACTTCCTAGGTTAGACAGGTCACTGCAGTGGCTCTGAATTCCTTTCTATTCACTGTCCAAATTCCAATTGCTTGCTTTCTTTCTATCTTCTTTTCTTTTCCTTCTTCCTGCCTGTCTTGTAAGATTGTGCTGTGCATCTGCTCAGGCAGGAAATGTACAGTCTTCCCTGTTTTTAGATACTGGCAGGGAAGGAAAAGATGGCTCAGTTCTGGCAGTTCAGGCTGCTGGCAGACACTGCAGGAGCTTCATTGATGCCCCTTTGTCCCATAGTGAAGCAGAAGTGGTTGTTGCCTTTGGTATTTCTGAGGTTCTGGGTGGTGCCTGGCTCTCCCCTGCATGTGTGAATTCCAGCTCTAGGCCTCCCCACAAAGTCCTCATCCCTGAGTACTCTCACATCCTTGCCAGGCTCCACAGGTGCTTGTTTTTGTTCATGCTGAAGACATGGTTACCATAGGATGACTGTTTGTAGGATTCAACAAGGTTTTTTGGAAAGGCTAAAGCTGAAAACCACTATTCTCCCTCATGGATCTCCAAGGACTGCAGGGGAATCTCGGCCCTGGCACCTGGGGCAGTTCCTGCCCCTCATCCTCCACTGACCCTGGTGCCTGCAGGGCTGTTCCTCTCCTGTTCTCACTCCTCTCTCCAGCTGCTGTTCTGCAGTTTTCTGTGCCCTTCTGAGCTCTGCTATCCCAGAGGTGATGCCACTGTCCCTGGTGGGCTCAGGCTCCATTTCAGAGCTGATGGCATCGGCTCCATTGCACACGGGGGAGGTTCCTGGCAGCTCCTCAGAGAAACCACCTCTTATCCCCTGCTGCCAGAACCTGGCCTCACAAACTCATCCAAAAGCCAGCTAAGCTGTAAGCAGGTTTGTTCTACCATCAGCACACTCTAGCCCTGATCTTAGCAGTGGACTCCTATTAGAAAGTGTCACTGAAACACAGGCAGTTAAAGGCCAACATGGTTTGTTGTTCGCTTTCTCCTCTTCCCGCTAAAGTTCCTTTGAAAACCTTTTTTGAGGCCTGTCATTGATGATGTGACTAAAGACTCACTAAATCAATTGATGTTAACAACTGTTGGCTTGTTATTTAGGCAAAATACTATTGACAGAAAGACAGACGTTTCTCGGGTTAAAATATTCCATATTGACATCTGTTAGCTCATATCCAGGGAATAATTAATATCAAACACGCACAAGACTTTATTTTTTTAATCTAGTCCAAATTCAGATTATTGTCTTAATTATATGGAATGGGCAATCATTCTTGTCACCTTGCTTTGCCTGCCAGTGTTCAGATGTATCTCTGTGCCCACCACATAATTGGCATTGATGTGTCTCACTGTTGTGTGTCAAGCAGAGATTTTGGGGCTTTTGTTTTCCAGGCATCTGAGAGAGTGACCAGAATTCTGAAAGAGGATATCATTAAACCATAACTTTGCAATTCACTTCTTTTTCCAGCTGTGTTTGGTGTGAAAGTAATAGAGTTTATACATCCTTATTATACAAGACATTTTTATCGCCAGTTTATCCTTTTGGCTTCAGGGGTTTTTAGTATTAGCTTTCTTAACATTTGCAGTCTGTTATGTGGCAACAGAAGGGATAGCATTATACTAAGAGGAAAAATATGAGATATTCTTTTCTTAGATTTCAGAAATAAAAATAAAGTTGCCATGTATAATGTATTTGGTCTTTATTTTGGGTAATTAATTTTAAATTCAGTGAGCTAGTTCAGTTCAGACCATTCAAAACATCTCCAAACATTCAGGCAGATTGGGGTATAGAAACTATATTTGTGTGTTTCTGGACTGTTTGCTCTTACTCTGCAACTTTAAACAATGACCCGCTCAAGGGGGAAAGTTTTAAAAATGCAAGAATTCCAAATGCCACATTTCTGTGATAGGGAACTTCCTCATGGTTAGAACATAGGCTGTCTGTGGACAGTTTGCTGCATTTAACTGACGGTCAGCAGTGGATTTCTCAGTGTTACAATAAAGCAAACCCATAAATCAGCAGGAACAGATAACCTTCCCTATCACACATGCAGCCTATGTCAGTGTGCATATAATTTTGGAGAAAAAAGAGAAGTGTAAATATGATTCAGTTGTGGACATAAAACAGAGCGTTAGCACTGAATTTGTTTAAATTGTCAGATTTTTGTGTCATTTCAGACAATATAGAGGAACCCTGTTCTTAGACTCGCTAGGAATCTTTGCTTTCTCATTCACATATCATGCACCCTTTACTCACTTCATTACCCAGCTCTGCCTTACACAGCATGAAAATTCTTTACACCTTGTGTGTTTCTCTGATTCACAGAAGAGGGTGAAGCATCCTATGCTGGTTCGAGCACTCTCAAACGCTGTAGCTGAAGAGCCACTCTGGTGCACAATTATCTGTGTGCTGCACTGCTCTGTTCCACAGGTGTCAACTGCTGCTGCAGTGCTCACACTCTGCATGGCCCTCACAGCTCCAGCTGGGTATCTCAAAATGGTGACACTTGAATTTAGTGAACACTTTTGGAAGTTGAGGCTCTGGCTGCTGTTTTTACCCCCCTGTGTGAAATGTGGGTTGTAACGCTCATCTACCCTCTACAAACGTTGATCAAAAATTAAATAGCTTGTTAAAGAAGTTAAGAGCTATGAAAATGATAAAAGTTATCACTGTTCCTTCACTGCTCGTTTCAGGGCCCTCTCCTCCTGGCAGTTTAGTACTGTGCACTGGTTTTGTAGAAGCGCAACATTAAATTTTTAAAAAGCAAATCATAATCAATAAACTTGACGTATTTTTTGCTAGAAATTTTGACATTTCTGTAGGATGTTGTCTGATCAATCATTGAAAAATTCCACATAGTGTTTGGAAGCTGGATCTTGCTACATCATCTTAGTGTTTTCTCCTATTAGCACAGCAGAGGAGCCTTTTTGTCTCAAGGGGGAGTAAACAGGCAGGTAGAGACCAACCTTTCCTCTGATTTCACTTATACGGATGATTCAAGGGTTAAAAGAGGAATCAGACACAGAAAGGTGAAGGAGCCTTCAGTTAACCTGAGCAAACTGCCTGGTGTTGCGGGTCAGTGTTTGCCTCAGGCAGGAAATAAGGGTTAAGAGCAGGAAAGAGATTTGGCTGTATAGGGTAGCTGTTCTGAAAACATTGCAGCTAAAAAAGGTAGTTGAGTCCTACAGCAGTTTATTTTAGGAATTTGTATGCTATCCAGCACCACAAGTTTTTAGGGACTAGCTAAACAAGCAATTATCCAGGAAGTTTCAGGGAGAGTTGATCCTGCCTTGGAGCCAGTGAATGGTCTGGAGCTCCCTTTCTGTGTTTCAGAGAACAGCTCTAAACGTCAAGCTGTGATTGGTAATTTTGTAAGAGCAATAATGTCTTGACTCTGTAAATTTAAGATTATTCTCATAAAATGGCAATTTGTGGAGGTAGAAAATACCTATTAGGGCACGGAAACATCTTGAAAAGCTGGGTAAAGTTCACAAAGGCATATTGTGGTTTTTGTCTCAGAAATTTGTACAAGTGTTTTGCCTTTAGACAATGAAGCAGCTCCTGGTTCTTTTAAAGACACTGTAGATTTTGAGTTTATAGGAGTAGTTTAGGCATTTCCCCACATTTTAATTGGCTCTGCATTGGTGGGAAAATACAGACTAATAGAACTATAGCAAGGATTCTTTTCTAATGTGCCTTTGCAGTTTTTAAGAATTAATATGAAATGACTATTCATCTTTTAAAACACTTTAAATAAAGTCATTCTTTCATTTCACTGAGGCACTTTTACAGACTGATAGCATATTGACAATATTTATGAAAATGGGAGGACAATTACACATTTAAAATGCATAATTGAATTCTCTTGATTTATAACCAAAAGTAAAATATTTTTCAAGAGCATGTGTAGTATTGAGTCCTAAGTAATTGATATGTAAATATACTTGAATGTGAATCTGCCATTATTTATGGGCACTGACAAGTTGAATGCCTTTTGGCATTTTATAGTAGGCTATAATGAATCCTAAAAACAGGATATGAAAATAAAATTCCTAAGAAGAAAACTTGTAGTGATTTTGTAATTGGTTCCTTTGTGGAAGAATAGGGAAACTTCACAAATGTTTTTATAGATGGTAAATGCTGGCAAATTTGTGGAGGAACCACAACACAAACTGAGCTGTTAGGTTTGGGTGAAGCTTGAAGTGTTTGCTAATTATCCTCTCTGTAGTGTTGTCCCTTCTAGAACAGGGAAAGAACAGCAGGAATTTCCATTTCCTTGAAGCACAAATGGCATCCCCCTCCTGACACAGCTGCTCTGTGGCCAAGGCTTGGAGCATTTTCCCGCTTGTTTGGAGTTGTGCTTGATTAGTGATAAAAGTGAGAGAGGATTTTGTTACTCGCTTTGATTGGTAGTGCTTGGGGTTGGAGAATGTGGACTTTTCTGAGATCTCCAGTGGTGAGCTGAGATGGTTGAGCCTGTGATGAGAAGTGTTTGGGAAGGACATGGGAATGGTTATGGGACCTATTTCTTGTAATACGTCTTGGTTTGCAATGCAAGATGTATTCTATTCTCAATCTATTGAACCTGGTTGAAGACGTGTTTTTATTCAACTCTGGGAGGGTCGAGGTCGGGTGCCTTCTGTCAATGGGCAGCTGTTAAAACCAGGTGGAGCAATGTTCTTTATCTCTTCCATGACCCATCCTCCTTCCAGGGGATGTCTGCTGTTCATGGGCCATCGAGGCTCACTGTATGGCTGACAACATTACATCACCCCATTGGGAGATGCTCCACCCAGGGGGAGCAGCCCAGCATTCCTATTTGCATAAAAGCTGAGATTCAGAACACCAAGGCAGCCTGTTTTCCACTGGATTCCAGAGAAAGGCTGAGCCCATCTCGCCACCACTGGACCCTTCTACAGGATCACCTGTACTCCCACAGAACCACGTGTCACTCCAGGAGGATTTATTTGGACTGCTTCCAACACCCTGATCAACAGGGTGTCAGGTGATATTCCTACTCATATTCAGTGTCTGTAGGATTTTTTTGTTTGCTTGGGTTTTTTTGTACTGCTACATTTGTATTTTTAATATTACTAGTAAAGAACTGTTATTCCTATTCCCATATCTTTACCTGAAAACCCTTTAATTGCAAAATTATAATAATTTGGAGGGAGGAGGTTTACATTCTCCATTCCAAGGGAAGCTCCAGCTTTCCCTGAGAGACACTTGTCTTTCCAAACCAAGACATAATGTCACAGCCTGCTGTCACCATCACACTCCAAACCAGGGCCTCAGATTAAAGGTGATGGATTCAGGAAGTAAATCTCCATCCTGAACACCTTCCCAGCATCTCTGACTGCCAAAGGCCTGATGTCATGTCCAGAGTGTGCAATAGAATGTGCAGATAGATTTGCATGTTTTGGGATTGCCCAGGAAAAGAAAATGCCGTGTAAAATACACAGGCAAAGTGGCTAATCCTTCACTGGGATATCCAAATTGATTAAATTTTGAAAATTCATATGACTCATTTCACAATTAGCGAGGATAAAAAGAGAAGATATTTTGGGAAAGTCAATTTGGTAATTCATGTTGGAGAGATGAGTAGTTTATTATGAATCTACTTTTAGATCATCTATCTAACACACATACAGGAGAATGAAAGACAAATATTCTGATAATACAGGTAGGAAATAGTGTATTAAAAGAAAAGTTGTAGGTGTCCTTACTTAAACTCTTCTGTAGAGAAAATCACATTTTAATTCTCATTATTTTTAAGTGGGTGTTATGGCAGTCTAGGAAAGTGTTTGTTCTTTCAATCAAAATGAAGAAATTTAATCACCTTGCCTCCATCTGTTCCTGATAAACTGGCCCACATGATGAAATGCGTATCTTGGGTAGGTGCTTTCAGCCATTTGTGCTGGGTTAGGCACACTCTTGTGACAGTGAAATAAATAACAACTGGTTTAACTTATCATTTCAGAAGCATCCTGGATGGATAGAGCACGGGTAGATAGGACTTCATATTTTTCTTATAGATAAGACTCAATTTGGGGGGAAAATGGTAAACCATGAAAAAATTAACAGGCATTTTCCTGTCATACAATTATCTTTTAATGACAGAAGGGCCTGATATTGCTAAGATTTTTAGAGTGAAGATACTTTTTTTTTTAAAGGTATGATAGGGTGATGGAAAAGTTTTGGAAAAGACAAAAATTGTTTGAAATACGGCTTAATGAAAGATGACAAAGGCTATTTCTCTTGGATCTCTGTTTTGCTTCAGGTAGGATTGAATTATTTCACAGCTTCATATTCATGCTTAAATTCAACGAGAATTCAAACCTGTTTCAAGTTTTAATATTTTATTATCATTCTGAGTGGATTGATAAAGCTGAAATAAATGAGTCTAGTCTACTTTTAAACCCTATCATGTGCTTAAGTAGTTGGCAAATCAACTCCACATCTACCACAAATGAGTAGTTCTTAGTCTTTTTGTTCCAGGTTTAGTTCCATCTTCTAATAAAAAACTGCCCTGTCATAGGAAGATAAACTTAGTCCTGTTTCTCAAAAGATGTTGCATTTTCTGTACCTGCCACACTCAGCAGTCTCTAAAGTCAGGTGTTTTCTTTAGAGTGGTTTGAAAAGTCAACAGTTTATTTCTTTTAATGCTTCTAATTCTGATGGCAGTCTGCAGAAAGCAGGAGTTATTCCAGTTCCATCTCCCAGTGGCCAGTTTGTTCATGTTTGTAGTCTGTAGTTTGTAGGAATATTCCCAAAAAACTCTTGGGCATCTTCCCACAGTCCCTGCAGTTGCTCAGGGGTTCAGCTGATTGGGTGGCTCCAACAGTTGTGTAAACTTTGAGTAAGGAAGAGTGGGTTGTAGGGTCTGTGTAAAGCAGTGTGAGGGGTGAGATCTGCAGAAAGAACCGCCTCAGTCAGAGCTGGGCAAAGCCTGGGGACTGTCTCTGTGAATATACTGGATTTTGTGGGTATTACACAGGATCATACACCAAACCTGAACTATCCTGGACAAACAGCACATTATGTGGTGTTTGTGTCAGGTACAGCGAGCCCGTGTCAGCCTCTTGATCCTTCAGTGACTTTGGCTTGAAATGTAAATGTAATGTATATTATTGTATAATAATGTAGTTACTGCCCTGAGCTTAAATCAACTTTTTGAATTTTCTTTATGATTCTACCTGATACCTTTGGGGAGGGAAATGTTCTTCCTGTGGGTGTTTTGTTCATTTGTTTTGGAAGCTTTTCTCTCTATATATATTAAACATCCTTACATGTTTGTTTCTCTGTCCCAACCACCCTAGCAGACTCTGGCTTAACTCTGGTGAGCAGAAAGCAGGACATTTTTGCTGCCCTATTTTTCCACTCCTTTTGTGACAACTCAAAAGGAGATTTCTTCTCTGTCCCCTTTGTTCAACAGAATCGAACTCTTGCTTGCCATGTGGCTACCCTTAAAAGGATAGTGGGGAAAATAGTCATAAATATCTGTATTTAAAGAATGCATTCCCTCACCGTTATTAGAATAACAATGTGGATTCCTGTATAAAATGTGGACAGAAAACCCACTGAATTGCAGGGGAGTTACCTGTGGTTGTGGACGGCATCTGGGAGAAGGCAGCAGGTGGCCATGGGGGCTTGAAGGTACAAACTGGGCTCCTGCTGCCTTTTGGCATAACTTACATGGCTGGGATCCTACACGGGCTCTGCTTGTCAAGGAAAACAGGGTTCCAATTCCCAAGAATTTTCCTATGTCTCTATGTAAAGCAGAATAGAAATGCAAACTTTTTTGGTTTTTTTCCCAAGGGTAAGTACCTGAATGTTCACAGCAACTGTCACTTTAACTGAAGGGTTTTGTTTGGAAATTTGGGATCCTTTTAATGGAAACTGTTGATTTTCATTGGGGTTGGTAGACAACCACACATTTCAGGGGAAGAGAAGTGTCTCAAGGAAAAGAGCTGAAAACTTGGGTTTTCATAATGTTTTTTTATGGAAAAGCTTTAAACCGTTTTGAGCCAAATTACTGGGAAAATTCCAGCTAAAAGACAGTGCGTGTATGTGGAAAGACAGGTGGGTAATGTCTGGCCAAATAGATTTTCCTGAAATTACAAAACTTATTCAGATGTTTTCAGCAGAAAAATACCAAACATTTTAAAGATTTTTTTTTCTAAGCAGTTAGAGGAGTTGATTAGGAATAAGGTAGCCTTACTTGTTGCAAATAGTCATATAATTTCTTCTTTTTGGCCGGGGTGAAGCAGGTATTGTACTACTGCAGCTATTCCAAATGAATTTAAAAGACATTTGACTGCTTTTACAAAACCATTTTCACCTTGAATCTTCTGCTGTGGCTGTCATATTATTTTTCATTTGCATACATATTTTATACACAAATAAGTAGGGGGAAAAGAGAACTTCCTTTTTAATTTTTACATGGAGTTTTCTGTGGTGAAGGTGAGTAAATCTGCAGATTTACACCCGACTGCTGCTCCGGCAGAGCTCTGTGAACATTTCCACAGCCTGTTTTGTATGCGGTGCTGGCTCTTGCTGTACTTTAGAAACCATTTCTAATTATTTAAGGGTAAGCCTGAGTAACCAAAGAGCTGCAGAGCACCAGATGTTCATTCCCTGGGAACGTGGGGGAGAAGGAGCCTCCCTTGCTGCAAAAAACCTGCTCAGGGCAGAGGAGCTGGAGCTGTTGTGGCTCCCACCATCCCCTGCCATCCTCCCCCAGATAACTCTGCAGTGCCTCAGTGCAGGAAACACAGCAATCCTGCTGTCACTGCCATAAAATTGGATTTCTGGGTGGCTGACAGGTGAGCTGACCATGGAAGTCAGTATTCACTTTACCAGAAAAGGGAATAATGAAATCTGCACCTTCAGACAGGGCCCTGTTCAGCAAAAGTGTACATAAAACTCTGTCCTGTGGCAGAGTGATGCCAAGCCTGTCATTAAAGCAGGAACCTTTGTATAAACTATGGATGGCACTTGTGAATGGTAGATTTGGAATTAATAGTCATAACACGAGAAAAGAGTAAAAACACCTCATTAAGAAAATAGATTATATACATGCTTGTGTGGTGCAAGCTTTAATCTAGACAAGATTAAAACTTGAAAACGCTGAGGATTTCTTTTTTCTTAACTAAATCTTGATTAAGTCAACCTCCCAGAATACTGTTATGGGCCTGTAACAGGCAAAAAAAGAAGAATCAATTATTGGGTAGAAATGAATGAATGTGCAGAGTCAATATTTTATAGTAGTTGGTGAAAGTTGAATGCCTGATGCCCAGCAAATCATTTGATTTAAAGGTTTGGGACTGCAATGCTTGACTTCTCATTGAAGAAATATGAAGGAGCAAATTACTATTTGCTGAAAAGTCACAGAAATCTTATCAGAATTGTTTAGTTCCTGCTGCTCCCTGGAGGTTTTCCTCTTCAACCACTGATTGAGTATGTGCTCTCTGAATTGTGAAGGATTTGCCTTTAATCAAAACTTCCATGGGGCTCTGCGCGGTTGTTCTGGGATTTTTTTTTGTGTATTACTTTGAGAGAATCTCAAATACATTTTTGTTTTCACTTAGTCACAACTGTGGAAGTAATTGAACTGAAAAGATAAAGACAATTAGAGCTAGGATGGTGTCTAAATATCAGCAGCATTCCTTTAACTCTCTCAATTGTGCTGAACATCTGTTGAACTTCCATAAGAAAAGCAGATTGGGTTCAGCCTTGCCCCTGAGCAGTGGAAGTGCTTCCACCTTACTGACCATTGCAGTGTGAGGCTTTTCATCAAAGAACTTCCTTCTGCCATTTGGTCAGCTCTGTCATTCCCTTCCATCAAGAACTATTGGGAGGTTGGTTTTGTTGTTGTTTTTTTTTTTTTTTTCAAATCAAAG
>VZDJ01000056.1:7284860-7461429 GCA_008694505.1 Cyanoderma ruficeps | reverse complement strand
AAAAAAAAAAAAAGGATTAAATCTAGAGAGATATTTTCTGCAGCTCACTCTTATTAAGGATAAAATGTGCTGCCCTCTTTCCACCCTTTGTTTGGCACCTGATTTGGTATTTCATTTTTTTTTAGTCTTGCTGAGTTCAGTGTGTTTTACCACACAGCACTCCAGAGCACTCACCATAAAAAGCTGGCCACCAAACTCCCATTATTCATAATTTACCGTGTCAAACCAAAGGAGAAAATCTGGCACAGGTTTGATTTCAGCAGAAGCTATTATTAGTACTTTGCTGGTATTGGTGCTGCAGTTGTGTGTGGGGAGAGAGATTCCCTTTGTGTGAAGTCTAACAATACCAATTCAAGATTGTCCCAGCAAGCCAAGAAGAGCAACTCCACTCCTGAACTCTCAGGTGCAGCCTCTTGGCTTATAAATCAAACCCTGCGTAATTCTAGTGCCGACTTCTTGGTCAAAATCTCAGCCCTGGTGTTGAATTTAATTACTGGTGGATCAAGAGCATGAAGTACTTTCATGTTGTTTAGGAAAACGTGGTCATGACTACTAAATAGCTTTTACTATTCCCTGAACTTGCTACAGGGATGATTGTTAATCACTCACTAACTCCCTCATTTTCTCACTTCTTACAGTCAAAAGTGCTGTAAGGCCCCAGAGTCACACCACCATCCTCAGCAGAGGAAGATGATGTTGATCAGAAATCAGGGGAATTTGGAATTAAGCTAAAAGTGCTTCTTTTCCCTCTCTTGAGAGAAGAAAAGGAAAACTTGAGTGAAAATGATTGAGCTGTCTCAGTTCCTTCTCTGTTATTGATGTACTTTCATCAGCTGATTTGCTCCACAATAAAATGCCGCAGATGAATTATTGTAATACAAGAGAAAATACTGTTTTGGTCAGCTCTTCCTTCTCTAGAGGTGCATTTTATATGCTAATGCAAGTTTTTTGGTTACTTTGGGGAATTGTATTTGCAGAAAGTGGAGATTTATTTTGGAAGTCAGATATTTCACTCCATGTTCACACTGGGGAGGAGGGGTAGGTTGGGTTAGTTGGGTTGTTTTTTTTTTAAAAGCATTTGTTAGGCCAGAACAGCTCTAGAGGCTTTAAGTAAAGTGCTGATTGCCCTGTCAATCAGGGTGCTGAGGAACTGGGAACTTCACAGATTGATGCTTGACAGAATAATTAGAAAACTGTCACTTGAAGTAACCATTCTGGTGTTCCCTAAAGAAATGTGCTGGTGCCAAATGTGTGCTGTCCAGATCTGGAGGTTAAATGTTCACTAAGACAAAACATAGCATGTCACCAGAGAAAATTACTTCCAACATGCTGGGGAAGTGATGCTCCTCAGGTCCCTAAACAGGGACTAACACAGTTTATTGAGCTTACCTGCTTTGATCTTGCTCATGTATTCAAGAGCTTTTCAGCCCTGGACGAGGGGGTTTAACTTGGTAACCCACTGAGGCATTATCTAACAGTTTAGATAGCAGAGGGTCTGGAAGGGTTGGAGGCAAAAGCACTTAAAGCTGTAACAGTATTTTCCAGTTCTGGAAACATTTTAAGGCAATTCTCCAAGAATTTTTCAGTACTTTTCACTTAAAATAAATGGAGACATGTAATATCAAGTTCCTTTCTAAATCCCTAGCTCTTAAAGAAACTTGATTTTTTTTTTCTGATTTTATGTTAGTTTGGAGTCTGCTCTGAGGAGCGCAGGACAGGGGCTGTGACATTTGTGTGCTTTGGTTTTCATTTGTGTTGGTGCTGCGTGGTCTGTGTGGGGGCTGGGATGTCAAGGCTTCCAGGAATCACTTGTGGGATCTCAAGCTGGAAAGATCCAAGGAAGGTCTCTCCCAAGAAGAGTTTCCATCATAGAAAGCTGTTCTCCAGAATGAGCAAAGTGAATTTATCTTTTGCAACCACACTTGCTTAGCCATTGAGTTAAGGTTTGACTAATTTGTAGCTTGAAGTTTATTTTAAGGTGTAAGGGGCTTTTTCAGTGTAAGTATTTTACCTAAATTTCTTATGAATTCTCCAAGTAGTAAATACAAAGGATAATTCAAGATTTTAATTGAAAGCAGGCACTTTCCTATTTATATGGAATTTTATAGGAAGATTTGCTTTATTTTGTCACTCCAATGCTTAAGATCACTCCATACATGAGAGTGGTTTCCTGATTGCAGCTGTCTGCAGGGCTGAATCTTGAATTGTGCAATTCTCCTGACAAGGAAAAACTGCTTCAGTAAGTTAGAATGAGTGAGCTGTAGATGCTCAGGTTGCATTTCTCAACACTCACACTGCAGCTGCTGAGACTGTGTTTGCAATGGATCTGTCAATCAGAAGTGCAAGTGTCTTTTTCTTTGAACATTACAGATACTGAAGGTCTGTGCTTCTATGGATTTAACTGAGAATAATTTTGAAATTTCTATTTCCAGAGTTGGAGACGAAATTTCAAAACTGCCATAAGGAGAGAAAAAGTTTTATTTCCACGAGCAGTCAAGGTCTGATTCTCTCCTCAGTGAGATATTTCTATTATTTATAAATCTCCTGATACTGGAGTGTTAGTGCTGGTTTGCATTAATCTACTAAAATCATATTGGATCCTTAATACCTGTTTAATTATTTTCTGTGCAGTGTCAATTGAACTGATTTTTTTTTCCCCTAGTTAAAACATCTGTGCAGTTATGCACACGCACAGAGGCTGCAGCAGTGTTCACTGAGTGCAGCCAAGTGTCCAAGGCCAGATTGGTTGGATTTTGGAGACACCTGGGATAGTGGAAGGTGCCTCTGCACATGTCAGGGGGTGGAATGAGATGAGTTTTAAGGTTCCTTCCAGCCCATTCTGTGATTCTTTCTAACACAATGCAGTTCCTATGGCCACAACAGCTCTGTAGCAGCACTTCTTGGAAAATCATTCTAGGAATACAGGAGGAGCTGTCTCAGCTCTCAAGGAAAACAGGAGTAATTTCATTTGATGCCTGAAGTTTTAGCTTTCATGTTTTTCAGATTCTGTCCTGCCCAGGGGTACAGTTCTGAGTCTCATATTCAGTGCCAGTCATCTCTCTTCACAGAGCAGGAAGACAAAACAAATCCTTTTCCTGCTGGACACCAAGGGCAACTTTCAGACCCAAAAGCACAAACAAGGGTGGGCTGAAGGGAGGAACAAGAAAGATGGGACTTCACAACCTGAAGCTGGAATTGGACAATTAAACCCCAATATGCAAATGGACCAAAACTTATAAAAGTGTAAGATCTCATGACCAGTCGTCCATTTTTGTGACCATTCTTAGTTCATCTTGGGTGTAGTCCTGACCAGGCCCTGTCCTGCCTAAGGTGTACCCTAAAGGCCTTTCAACAAATACCTACTTTATTCTCTGGCTCTGTCCAGTCTCTGTTTGAGGTCAGCCTCCCTAAAGCATCACATTCAGCTTAGAAAAACCATCAGGAATAGGTGAGAAGGGGATGATCTGTTTTTTGAGACTTAGGATCAAAGCAAAGGACTTGTTGAAGGCAGGATTCCCCTCTTGCATCAGGTGGGATGCTAAGACAGAATCCTTCCCTTGGGGCTGTGTCTGAAAGGTCCAAATTCTGCTGAAGCTGGAAATTTCTTGAGTTACTGTTCTTCCTCAGCTGCTGGCTGCCTGCACAGTGAAGGGAGCAGGTTTCTCCGTGTGTTGGATGCAATGGTGGAAGCACTGAATGTCCACTGGATCAGGGCAGTTGGTGCAGAACACACATTTCAGTACAGTTTATGTTGTTTTTTTTACCCAACCGCTCTTCAGATTTCAAAATGGTGCATAAACTAACTTTTCACCGACACAACTTTTCACCTGCTGCGTCAGTGACAAAATTGTTTCCACAGAAACTGATTTCTTCCAAAGACCAACATCAAAAAGCCAAAATCAAATAAATGGCATGAAATAGGATGTGATGGTGCAGATGCTCTATCTTTATGATTATTGTCACTCATGGGGGGAAAATCCATGTAGGACATTCCTATCTCTGGCACCCATTAGAGATGTTGTCACTTCAAGCTCACAGCAGTGAAACCTTTAGAGGCTTCCACACCATCTCCTATTAATTTTTATTCCCTTTTTTTTTCCTATCACACACCGGTTTTCCATGCATGCTTCATACACATTTTTATCATAACAGTTTCAAGCAAACTTCCCTTATCTTGCTGTTATTCTCCAGTCCAGAGTTTTTAAAGCTCTAGTGTACCTTTCCTATCCTCAGCTACAGTGCATTCTCTCTTTTTTTCCTTTTTAATATTTTTTGAAGGATTTTGTGAATTTTGATTGCATTTCGTAAATACGTGAAAAGGGAAAACTTTTATTTCCTGTCTTTTGAAATCATTCTTGTGTAGATTTTGATAAATTGGACCTGGCATAAATGCCTTCATTTTGTTCCTCTGTCAAACTTCTGTGTCTGAATAAATCAAAGAAAACATCAAAAATAATGGAGGCAGGGGGTGAAAGGGTTATGTGGAAGTGGTAAAAAATTATATTCCCTGGAAGGAGTGACACGCTGAGCATTTTGAAGTGTATAAAAGGTATAAACATGAAGGAGGCAGTATAATAATTGAATCTTAGTAAAACTGGAACTAATCATTTTTAAAAACAAAGAGAAGTGAATGTCATTTAGAAAAACAAAATCCTATCAGCAGGAGCTATAGTGTGAGACTTTGATCCTGAAATTAGCTCGGTGTGTGCCCTTCCTGATGAGACAAGGAGTCTGCTGAGTAGGTTCTTCCCTTTCTCAGTCTGCGTTTCTGTTTGCAGAGTCCTGCCAAAAATCCCTTCATATTTGAAATAAAGTACAGGCCTTCTGTCTGGAAAACATCAGCAGTAAGTAGGCTGAAAAAGGAAAGATATTTCATTTGTAACTCCTTGCAGGTATCCTTTGGGGTTGAATTAGTGATCTGGTTGCCTGCACAGAAGATGGCAGGTGGTAAATGATGTTTCCATAGGCTGTGGTATAATTCCAGATGTGCATCTGGAAACAGGATCTGGCTTCAAATGGGCTCTCTCAGTATGCCCAGACTTTTGCAGGAGTCGCTTGTACGGTTCCTCCCTCTTCTTTAGAGTCTTCTTCCTTTCCCACGTGGGAATTTGTGTTCCTAACATCTTTCCATTCGTCATGTATGGGTTGTCCTTTCCCCGCGCCCTGGTTTGCAGTGGTCCTTCTGAACATGGATCCAAATCCAGCTCCATGGTAGGAAGTGGCAACCAAGTACATCTCTGTTGCTGGTGGAGGAAGCAGAGACTCTGCAAAGATCAGTGAGGAAATGGGAATGGTGTCATTTATTGCCAATATCAGGAGCTCAATCCATTTGCTTGAGTTTGACTCGATGATCCGTGTGGGTCCCTTACAACTCAGAATATCCTGGGAAGAGGTGTCTGGGGGAGGTTTTGTCAGGTTTGGGTTGTGCTTTTTATGTTGTTTTGTCTTAACAGATGGTTAAAAGCTCCCCAGTTCTTATTGAAATTTATTCAGTACTTGGGGGAAAAGTCAGTGTCAAAGCATCAGTGTCCAAGGCTGAAGGGTCCCAAGGCTGGGATCCCAAAGGAGCTTTGAGGAGATGAGCTTGTCAGTCTCTGGGACAGAACCATGACACAGACTTGCCCACGCTGTTTTCCTTTGATTTCCATTGGATATTACCTTTTTTAGAGTTAATATTTTCAAGTCAATTTCTTTGTTTGTTGCTTTTTTAGCAGAAAGGAAGTGATGTATTTCTGTCTATGCCTGTTAATTTTCTAACTTTATTTCCCGGTCAACACACACCACATTTCTACCTTATCTTAAAAGCAAGGCTTTGCTGGTGCTGGAGTAAATATTCTAATTGAATCCCTCCAGTTGGCACTCTAATAGCTTGTCAATTTGCTCACATTTGACAGCCAGCCCTGCTTCCTTCACAAGTAATGCTCCTTGAGTGCCGATATAAATGAGCATGATAATAGTCTGATATTATGTCTAGTCTTTTTCGAAATTTATTGTCAACATTTTTTCTGACTCTGTCGTGGTCTGGTGTTTTCCTCAATGAAAATGATTGAGGAATAATGAAATCTTGCTGTGTTTGTCATATGACAGTGAACCCTACAAAGAATTTCTCATTTGCTTGTGAACATCAGAGTTGTGAACAGTTTGTAAAACACATGTTATTAGCTAGAGCATTACAATAAGGAAAGAATGTAAAACTTGATATCCATTTAAAAGAATAAGAGAAAGGGAAAGAAAAGGGTGAAGAAAGGCTGCCCTTTAGATGATTGTTGGGCTGTCTAGATCAAATGTGTCTAAATTAGATATTTTTGTATAATTGACCTTCTGAATGGATATAGATTGTGGGATTGATGATGTCATTTAACGAAAGACTTGATTTCTTTTGCCATTTTTGATGGCTTATTCTGTTGGCATTCAGGAACAATAAAGCAAATAATTTCTCATGACATTTTAAAAGACTGATAAACAATGTAGAGGAAAGGTGATGAGTTGTGATGTTTGTGAGGGTGGTGAGGCCCTGGCACAGGGTGCCCAGGGAAGCTGTGGCTGCCCCTGGATCCCTGGAAGTATCCAAGGCCAGACTGGACAGGGCTTGGAGCAGCCTGGGACAGTGGAAGATGTCCCTGTCCATGGCAGGGGTGACACTAGGTGAGCTTTCAAGTCCCTCCAACCCAAAGCATTCTGTGATTCAATGATTTTTCCATGCTGTACTACTTCAGTGTACAAAATTATGTACAGGGGAACGCTGAGTTCAACAGGCTCTTGGGAGAGTTGTGATTGTTTATGTTGAGGTATGGAATAGAAACCTGGGCTGAAATTGAGGTCTCCCCGTCCTCATCCTACAGCACAACTCTTCCTCTCCTTTAGCAGTTTAACCTAAACAGGTGAAGAATGAAAGGGAAAAGTTCTATGGAGGTGGGAAACCAAGAGGTGTGACCTGAGTTGTGCAATGTCACATCCTCCACTGTGGTCTCCTGCTGGGCTGAGCTGAGGGAGAACACGTATTTATAGAGGTGTCAAAGACATGCTAGCTGAAGAAGGTTGGGTATACATCTTTTGACAGGAAAGGAGATGTTATTTATTAGTGCCCAAAACAAATAGATGCAAATAAACACAAATAAATGCTATTCTTTGGTAAAGTTGAGGAGAATCCCTATAAAACGAAGTCACTTTCATCTCATCTGTCTGCTTTGTTGAAATAGAGGTCTGTGAAGAGAAAAAGGTTACTTTTTGAGATTTAATGCCCTGAAAATTTACAGGCTTGATGCTTAAGCAGTAATAAGCGAAGCATTAAGGCATTTCTTGTGGATTAATGACTGGCTGGGAGGAGTTGATGGTTTGAAGAATAGCTGAGGACCATTAACCTCCACTGGTCATTAATCTTCAAAGGCTGCCTTGAATACTGAGGTCATTATTGCTATGGAAAATAAATATTTGAGGAGGGGGAGAAAGGAAGGATTATACAGACTTCTAAAATATATGGTTTGAATGGTTTAGTAGCTCTCCTTCTATCATATGTCATTGTAGGTGGACAGTCATTATTAGTCTACAGGATTAATAATAGTTTTGAATTTTCACTGCTGAGGTTGCTTTTTCTTTAATTCACTAATTCACCTGTAAAATTCGTACCATCAGGATAAATACAGTTGCAGAAACGTGACTGTAGGGTGTGTACAGCTGTGTGGTCAGAGAACTGGCCATGTAATGGTGCTTCTAACACTGTTTTCACCTCTAAAGGAGATGTCATGGCTTCCATTAAAACCCTTTGTTCTGCAGCCCCTTTCCCTGTTCAGGCACATGGCAGGTACATGCCTGTGTCTTATTTCCCTGCCAGAGGACATATCTTTCCTTGATTCAAGTGCTCAGCAGTGTTATTCTCAGCAGTTCTTCACAGAGTAACGTGAACGTAGCATTTCATTTGCTGCAAGTCAGCTTTGCTGTGTGGATGAAAAGGGCTCCAAGTGGCCTGTGTGCCTCAAATACTAGTGAAAGTCAAGCTGGCAGTCCTGCTGCTGTTCACAGTTCCTTGCCTTCAGCTGCAGGACAGAGAACAGTGACACCTGGAAGCGTGGATGCACATTCGCCGTCTAACCTGGAAATGGTTCTTTCCAGCAACCTCCCAAAAGCACTGCTTTTCTGTACTCTTTGTCCCAAATTCAGCACATGAGGAGTGTTTGTGCTGTTAAAGGGGAAATGCCAGATGAAAAGCAGCTCATCTTTATCTTTGTTAGGGTTACAAAACTGAGCAAATTCTTGAGCAAACCATTTGGGGCAGGGGTTTCTTTCTCTCTTCGCTCCATTCAGCACAGCTTTCCACATATCCCTAATTTCTTTTCCAGGTTGAACTCCTCTGCTCTTATCTTGTGTCCTGCCATCAAAATGAGCTGTCAAGGGAACAGCTGATGGATATTCTGATGGTCAGCTGCCCTGTTACTCTAGAGTTAAAACAAATTCGTGTCAGTAATGTGCCAAAAATGTTGAGGTGCATCGAGGTTATACAGCCCCAAGTCTGTATGTGCTCCTTGGGACAAATTGCAAATTAGGGAAGACCTTTAAGATCATCTAGTCTGACTTTCCACCAACGTTTGACCAAAAATCCCTGCCTTGAGGTCAGAGTTCTGTGATTGAATTAGCATATGTCTTTTTAAGAAGAAATTCCCAATCTTCATCATTAGTTTAGGCAGATACCACATGTATTCCTGGAAGCTTTTCCATAGTTAACCTACTGTAGTATGTTGTTACCTTCTGAAGTACTGTCTGTCTCCTGTCAAAAGTTACTCTGTGCTGTTCCACTCAGGGGTGTAATGGAATGAGATTCTTAAGTGAGCTTTTGATATTCTGAGTAACTCCACTGACTCCATTTTCTTGCCAAAAATCTGACAATGTGAGACTTAAATTGAATTCTAAGAGGAGGAAAGACTGAGGCAACCATTGCTTTGTAGTCCTCATATTTTGCACAGGAAGTAGTACCCGGGAAGCAGAAACTTTCTGTAGATAGCAACAGCAAAATTAAGGTAAAGACTTCCTTAACAGCTGTGCATAATATCAAATTCGAAAGTGTGACAAAGATGCTGAAAGTCCTTTTTCTGGTTCAGTTTGTAAAATCTGCCTTTTCCTACTAAAACATTTTAAATGGGAGACTTTACCTCAAGTGAAAGATGAATTAATCAATTTAAGCCTAAGGCAAGACAAGGTATATGTCAAGTTACAAGTTTTTGGTGAAAAGCTGTCTGCTGCTGGGGTTGATGTGTGCAAGTTGCATAGCAAGCTATGCAATGGAATTGAAAACTTAGGAATAAATACGTGTCTGGTGTTGAAAAGTGAATGAAACAGACTTGCACTGACACTTAGTGCTCCCAGGAAAGACTTTTTCTTGTAGGAATGAAAAATTAATGAGAAACAGGCGACAACTGCTGCATCACGTTATACTGAAAACCGCTACCTGTAGCTTTTTCATAATTGGGAAACCAAAATAGCTACCCAGAAATCAATACAATGGGTTTTGTTTCTTTGAGGGTTTGTACACATCTATGTCTTTACCACTTGCAGCTGTGTGCAGTGTTGAACAGTGTTCATACATTTTTGTTACTTTTTTTTTAATGGACCAACATGCTTTTAGAAGAATGCTTACAAACGGTTACCATACATGGGAAGGCCTGAAAATAACCAGTGAGTGAAGTAAAAATCCAAAGATCCTGGTGACATTCACATTCAGCAATATACAGGCTGAACTATTGCATTATTCTGTGCTTTAAAAGTTTGTCCTGCCTACGCTGCAACCAATGGCTGTAGCTAAATGTAGATCTTGACCAAGGAGTTGTATGGTTTGTGATTTATCTATTAGTAAATTCTTGTTTGTTTGCCTGTAAAATGTTTGAAAGAATTCCAGTTCGTTCCTCACATGAAGCATCATTAACTGTGAGCATTCACATATCTGCCATTACATGGGTTTATTTATTTGTCAAATAAAAAATGTGGGGCCTATAGAGTTGTAATTCCTCAGTGTTGGGTGGGGTGGACGACTTTGGGCAGACACAAGAAGGACTTGCTGGGTTTTCATTTCAAAGCCTGAAGAGTGGACAATTATTTCAGAAGTACCTTTGTAACTTGCATGTGAATTTTATACCAGAGGGAGAGCAGCAAGCTCTCAGTGTAGAACTGCTTTGGCATTTTCTGCCAGTTCCAGTGTTCTCTGGAAGTCATTTTCACAGCTGCAGCCATAAGAGAAAATCAGGGATATTGGATTTGCTGAAGTCCTGGTAATCAAAGCCTAGCAGGTAATAATAGAGGTTGGCTATGATGCTGATTAACAGAACCATAGTTGTTTTGCAGGAAGGGAGATTTTATGGAAACTTGAAGTTTAGGCCAGAAAATAACTGAAGTCGTGACATTGAATGAGGGCTCTTTGCAAGTTAGTGCAAAAAGCAATGGCCAGTTTGAGGTGTAAGTATTTAGACCAAGAATCCAAACATCCTGTAAAATAGTGCAGGAACTGGTAAATCAGATCATTTCAATACCACTGCATTGTCATTCCTTCTGTTTTCCATCAACTATAATCAGTTAATTTGCTTTCTTCAGACCACTGGTTGTACCACCCCTCACCTTTCTAGACAACTTTTACATATTTTACACATTTTAAATTAAACTTTGAGACGTTCACTGCTAGATATCTGCCAAGGTGAAAACTGACCCATTCCATTTTGGACTTTGTTTTCCAAATCCAGCCTGTCTTATTCTTAATCTCTGGCCAAGCTATTTCTTCCTCATTGAGTTACTCCTTTGGGAACCTCTTGCAAAGGGACCTTTACCAATGCTTGTGCATTTCAATCATAATGCACGAGTGGCCATAATTTGCTGATACAGTTCATTCTCTAATCCTGAATTCTAAGACCTCTTGATATATTGTTAATCAAGTGTTTGGGGTTGGTTGAAAAATCAAGAAATAATGAGTATAAAATATTTGAGTATTTATGAGAGATGTACTGACTGTTTCAAGAAGGACCTATCACATTTTTCCAGTGCTTTTCGTCTCTGATTTACACCAATTTTGTCTGGAGCAATGTGTTTCCTGGAGTTGTGACTGGTAATCATCGTGTTTCTGAGATAGCTTTGATCATGTTCTCATAGAGGATTTTCTGAGCAATGTGTTTGATTCCATATGATCAGAATAGTCCCAAATGAAAGGAGCAATGCAGTAATCACTGTACCATTTACCTTGCCTTTAATACGTTGATTTTTTTTTTAAGCATAAATTCTTCTTTATGCAGTTTAAGTAGTGTTTCACTCCTAGTTTTGTAACAAAACTGAGGAGAACATTTTTCTTCATTGCTATGAACAGCAGTTCTCACTCTGTTTAAAGTGTTTCTGGTGGATTACATACAGTAGAGCAGATTTAAACACACACAAATTTTTTTGACTACTTAATGAAAGTCCTTGGAGGTTTAGATATGCTTCTAATTTGGATTAAAATTGGAACTAGTCAAGTTTTTTGGGCAAAGAGATTTTCTTCATACATTACTTTTGACACTTCTTAAATTTTTCATCCAGTTTGTGTTTAATTCTGAACAGAACCAGCATTCCAGGAAATGCCAGGGAACAGTATGTTGGTTTTTCTGTTAGGTACAATATAGGAGATTTTGGGTGTCTTGAAGCAAAGTCTTGAAACATTTCCCAGTTTGTGGAAACAATTAAATTCCGAGGCTCAAGTCAAGGGACTAATTCAAAACGTTTGCCAGTTTGCAACTGGCAGAGGATTATAAATGAGTGTATCTGTCAGCTGCAGACACTGAAGACAAATGACAAAGTGAAACTTTGATAATGAATGTTTTACTATCTGTTGTTATTCAAGAATCAGTCTTGTTGACTTCATGGATTCTAAAGTTAAATTGCTTCTCCACCTTTCCCACTTCTCTTCCCATGACATCAAGACAATACTGTACAGGAGTTACAGGTATCTAAACAAAATCATTGATTCTTAAGTTACTGTATTAAATTTCATATTAAGTCAGTGAGAAATTTGGTGTTTTGCTAGTTCAAGGTTCACTATAATGAAAAGGCTCTTTTCTAGATAGGTGTCATCATGCTGTTCTAGTCTAGGTCTTGGCACGTCTTACATGTCCTCCACTGTGTGTGTTGCAGCTTTTTGTTTGTTTATTTTACCAGCATTTTCTTTGTCTGTCAAAGATGTCACTTGGTCACTGTGACTGCATATTACTTTTATTCCATTTGAATGTACCGAGCCTGTAAAGATCTTGAAGATTTATTTTTCCTATTAAAGTGGAGGAAAAAAGCATACAAACTCTGCCATTACATTTAGAGCTGTATTCAAGCAGCAGATTACATTTCTGGTCTATTTTGGATTAATATAATATTCCCACAAAGAGTTTAGTCTTTTCCCATGAACAATATGGAGTTTTTTGTCTTCATATTGACTGCTAATTGTTGGCATTTCAGAAGATTAAAGTAAGGTCTTACAGGGAGTGCAATCATCCAGCCTTTCAGATCTAAGCATCTTGTTGATACAGAAAACAAAATATTTTTGCAAATTATTTAAGTCTGAAATTAAATAAGTTCCACTGAGTATTTTTTTGTATCTGAAACTCAGCCTTTCAAAATAAGACAGGATTTCAAGCAGTTAATTCCCGTGACAACTTCTCACAGCTAAAGAGTTGCCTTATTTTTCAGAATTAGTCTTAACCCGTGGCCTTTAACATTTTACCCACTCAGGCAGGCATTTTTCAATTTAAAAGAGGGGTGGCATCTTAGCAGTGAATACAGACAGGGAAGCCTGCAATTAATAGATAACCTGAAACAATAGTTTTAATAGCCCATGATTGAGCGTATTTAATAAGTAAGGAGATTTTCTCACTTTAAACAAAGAATAAGAGAATGTGTGTGGGATTAGCAGTTTGCATCAGGGGAATGCCATTGTCTGGGCTGAAAAGAGCTGCACATCTGTAGATAGTTGATAATTCAGATAATTATTCATTTATGTGTAGCTGACTGTTTCATAATAAGAGGGGGTACAAGTTTGGGGGTTTATTTTTTCTGACTTAGATAGGGAAATGATTAATTACAGAGCTGTATTTCATGTCAAGTTGTGAATAAATATGTTTAGCATTCATATGGTTGTTTACAAACAGGAAACCCACACCGCTTGCCAACAGTTTGATTAAAAAAAAATCATTCAATTCATCACTAATTCTCTGTAGGAAAGATCTTTGCATTTGTGCAGTTTGGCATCGTATAATTAAATTCTTTTAAAACATTTTAATTAGGCAGAAGCAAACCAGAGTCCTTTTGTTTGCTCTTTGTAAACACTCGAAGGTGTCACTGAGGTGAGAGCTGTCGAGAGTGCTGCAGGGTATCTTGGCTTTGAAGAGTGCTCAGCTTGAGGTTTGTAGTGAAGCAGTCCACACTTCATTGGGAGATGGCTTTATCAAAGCAAATAACAAATTCAGGAAACCCTTTTTCAGTTCCAGTTCCTTGACTGTGTGTTGGTTCCCCAAAGTGTGGTAGAACTCTTCAGGCTGATGTCTCACACAAATTCATTTGTGATGTTTTCCATGCAAAAAAGAACATCTGGAACAGGGACTTGCAGCAAAGCAGTTCAGTCATCACCTGGCCAGGCAGAATCTAGGCAGGAATCTGTGCTGTCAATGATTGAAGAAAGAAAAGGTGGGAAAGTCCAGAGGCGGGTCACAAAGAGGATCTGAGTGCTGGAGCATCCCTGCTCTGAAGACAGAGAGAGCTGAGGTTGTTCAACCTGGAGAGGAGGAGACTCCAGGGAGATCTTAGAGCACCTTCCAGTGCCCAGAGGGGCTCCAAGAGAGCTGGAGAGAGGCTTTCTACAAGGGCATGGAGTGACAGGACAGAGGGGGATGGCTTTATACTGAGAGATGGTACTTTTAGATCAGATATAAGAAATAACTTGTTCCCAGTGAGGGTGAGCAGGCCCTGGCACAGGGTGCCCAGAGCAGCCATGGCTGCCCCTGAATCCCTGGAAGTGCCCAAAGCCAGGTTGGACACTGGGGTTTGGAGCAGCCTGGGACAGTGGAAGGTGTCCCTGCCACGGCAGAGGGGTTGGAAGGAGATGGCCTTTAAGTTCCCTTCCAATCCAAGGCAACCTGTGCATGAGGTTATGGTGGGCCATTAAAGGCCTTGGAAGTGAAGCCAAGGCCGTCCAGGTTAATCAGCACTGCTATTACAGACTGTGGCTCAGCTTGAAACACCCACTTGGAAATGTTTTTATGTAATCCCCCTTTCATGTAATTCCTCTTTAGCCACTACTGTGCATAAGTACTTAAAAAGTAATTAACGAAAACTACATGCAATGGATGCATTAGACTGTTTCTGCCTGCAATAATTTCCTTGGTTATAACCATTTGCATTGTTTTCTTTTGAAATACAGTCTTTGAATTCACTTCTACAGTTTAGCCCAGATCACAGGTTTGTCTTGGTACTGTGTGTATTGGAAAACAAGGTGTGTTTCTCAGGTGAGGAAATAAATTCTAACAATGGGAATTTTTCCTTTTTGTGGATCATCCAGCAGGAAATAAAAAATAAAAATGTCACCGTGAGAAGATATAAATTTGCAATTTTACTTTTATGCTCTCAAATTGTTGAAGTACTATGGATGTACTTGCTTATCTGATTTTGAGATTAAAAGGTATAAGACACTGCTGGACTTGTGTGCTTAGCATTAAATATTGCCATTGAATTTTGCACTATATTAAGGTTCTGAATTAGTTTTTGCTTGTGAGTTGCCTCTTTGTATCTTTGGAATCCTACACCAAGGAACTGTATTTGAGTTGCCGATACCCAGCAGAAAATCTGAATTTCGAAAAAATGCTACTGAAACCAAGTGACAGCTTTTGGCTGTGTGAAATGTGGTTGGTTGTATAACTGAGTATTTGCTGGCTATTTGTTTGTTTCCATCATGCTTACTTTCAAGTGTTATGAGAGTGTACATCTGAGGTTTGTTGTGACATTTTTTTTGCAATTTAATGTGGGAGTTTTAAATCCTCATAAGCTTTTCCCAATTCTCATTGAAGTTAGCAAGTCTAGGAGAGCCATTTTTTTGAGACAGATATTTTCCTTGACCATACTGCAAAATCACTTGCAAAGCAAGGGAATACGGTTAACAGGGACACCTACAATTCCACGTGTTGTTCTGTACAGAACTGGAGTGAGATATAAGAAGCAGCCTGTGATTTGCATGCATCTCCTGTTAATTTTAATGTGCTTGACTCCCCATGGTTGCCTTGAGCATCTCAACCTTGATTAATGTAAAGTTAAGTTCCTTTATGCTGGCTTATCTGTGATTGTTTTAGGCTCACTCCATCTGTTTCCTAATGTAGCTCTATAACTTCTTTCACAGTTCAGATTTGCTGATTATATCACTTTGGGTTTGTGGCTTCAAACATTCAGTTCTGGTTTTATTACAAGATACTTTGATAAACTTGTGAAAAGTGGATGGGAGATTATTATCGAATAATTATTTCTCTGAAGGTGATTCCCTTCTTAATGCAGAAAATAGGTGAAAAAAGTTTAGTGAAGATGAGAGGTTAAATTCTTAGGAAGACTGAAGTGACATCACTGATTTTTACTTGTCAAAGATTCAGGCCAATCTTTTGCCCCTTGCTATAAGGAAAAAATGTTAAGTTGCATTTTATGATTTTGCAAGTAGCAAGACGGTCCAGAAAAAGTATGTAGAACCACTTGGTCAACTCCTGAGTCATCCCATTTTGCAATAATCCAGTTCTTAGCTTAGCATCCTAATTGTGGGGATGTTATTACTGGTCATTAATTTTTAAACTGTCACTTCTTTTTTTTTAGTTTAAGTTCCTTTATATAAACCTTGCGGAAGATAAAGATCATTATCTGCCTTTCAGCAGTCCTGTCCAGAACTGAATGTCTTTAATATATAATGCCAGAGCGGACAGCCTTTGGAAGAGACGTTTCTGGAACAAAAATTCTCACTGATGTTGAGGTGGCAGCAAGTCCTGCTGGTCACCAACTCCTGGTGGCCACTGGGCAAAGCTGCTGGGTGGTCAGGGAATGTTGCAGGCTGAGTTTAGCAAGGTGGGAGCAGAATTTCCTAATTCTCCTTAGGCTGTGTTCCATCTGGAGCTTGGTATGTCCCAGGAACAAGCTCCTCCACTCTGGTTGAGAACCAGAGGCTGGATGAAGCAAGACGAAGAGGGCACATAAGCTCTTTTTGAGCTTGTTCCACAGGTGGACAAAGTCATAGGCATTCATTTCTGTACCCAGAAATTTCCAGATTGTAGCAGAAATGTACCAGAATTTTTCTTCTGACTGGAATCCAATCCTCAAAAGGATAGGAAAGAGCAAGGAATTAATTGTATTAAAATAAAAGAAGTAATCAAAATCACAAATCACTTCTCCGGTGTCACGTTCCTGATTGATGCTACGTGGTAGGTGCTGAGATTAGAGAGTTTTGTCATCAGTGAAACTGATAAAGGAGTATATTACTCAGACACCAACTATTTTGTGATTTAGTTTGGAAAAGGGTTGCATAGATATATTAGAGAAACGTAGGCTGTGCTTTACTGGAAGAATGTAACTGTATTGAGTAAGAATTGGACCTGTCTTGATCTGATGTTTCCTCCAGCAGCAGCCAGGGGCAGGTAAAGAGGAGCACAAGAAGAGGACAAGTGTCTGAGGATGTTTCCTAGTGATCTTTGATACTCTTGTATTTACGAGTCTTTGGTTGTTTTCTTCCTAGGAATTTGTTGCTGTATATTCTCAACTCCTGTAAGCTTTTGACATGACCGATATCCTGTGGCAGCATTTCTAACTAAAGCTGTGTGCTGTATTTGAAAATAACAGTAAAAGCACCCCTTTTGTATTTTTACTCCCTCATTACAAGAATTAAGAGCTAAGAAATAAAAATACCTGGAGGTAGGTACAAAATAATTGCACCTGGTTCCCTTTTTCCCTTGCTAGTTGCAGGCTTGGCTCTGAATCCTCCTTCTGTTTCCTTTGCTAAAATGGAAAGTTGTGGTTTATTTAGAATATTCTGTATACAAAGCTTGTCCAGTGTCTTTATCACTCTTCTAAGTACCTTTCTGAGTTTTACTAGTTCTGCTTTGGTTTACTACATGTTAAAAGTGAGCTGATTTTTATGTGGTAGTAATTTGGAACCTAATGAGAACAGCAATTTGCATTTTTGATGACTACAATGTTACTGTAAAAGAACGCGTTTTAATTATTTGGAGATTTCAGATGTGTATGTGCGGTGCAGTACCCATGACAATGCATTTTTGTACTTTAATTAAGCTTCTTGAAGTACAGAATCCCTTTTTAAAAGTTTCCATTGTCTCAGTAAGAAAAGCAGCCTGACCTAGATAGTAACTTCTACAGCATTTCATTCACTTCTCCATGGGGAGTAGAAGTCAGGAATGTTTCTCAGGTGACAAAAAGGAAGATTCCAAATCTTTCCAGAGCACAAGAATAACTGTTCTTCATCTCTCTTCTCCCATGTGATAGGTACTTTTACTTAGTACTTTCATACTCCAAATAAACATAGTATTTGTATTTCTAAGGCTATTCCTAAAGAGGAAATAAAGATAGGTTCTGGTGACTTTCCATTAGGGAAATAAATTTCACTAGTTGACCTCAAATATTATTCACATCAAGATTTCAGATCTTAGTGGGGCTTAGGTTTTTGGTGGTTTGGTTTTGGTTTTTTCCTTGCCGGAATTATGAAGTAACTCTCTGTTTGGAGCAAGGCACATTCTAGCTGGGCTTAGGAGAAAGTCAAACCAGAAGGAAGAGAGAAGGCAAACGTTGAGGTGTCTCCAAACTGATAATACACACGCTTTTAACTGGCTGTTGAATTAAACAGAAGGTCTTGTACAGAAAGTCATCAAATCAGCAGCTCTATTTAGTCGAGCCCTGTTGTGGATATTTACGATTGTGCCAAATTTAGCAGCATTGGCTTTGCAATTTGCCAGGTGTCTGCCACACGCCACAACACAGCACCCAGTGTAAGTTGCTTTTTGAACAACTCATCTGGCAGCAGCCCACGCTGTGGCTTGTGTCCTGTACCAGCTCCATCTCATCCTGTATCCATGCCCTCCGGGTGCTCCCTCTTTTGAGGAATATTGCACCTTTTTAGTTCAAATGATTTAAACTCGTCTGACCTTTTTGCCTTTTAACACACCGTAAAGGATGATGGAGCTGTACACAGAGGCAGCCCAGGGCAGAACATGTTGTTGAAATAACAGGGACACGTTGCTACCTCCTGTGTCACATGCTTCAATAGTGATGGCACTGCTGCATTATTTTTCAGAAAGCTGATTATTGCTTAGCAAAAAAATCTAATTGAAACTTCAGGCAGTAAAAACATTAGAGAAAGTGTATGATGTGCCTCTGAGAAATTAATCTGAAGTGCAGAGGCAAAATTCAGCAAATATTGGATCAATTTTTATAGACTTTGCTGTTGTGGAAGAACTACTTGCAGTCATGCTGCTGTATAAACTGTCTTGGATGAGTGGGCTTGGAGGGTGTTTATAACTTACCATGCTAATATGGAGCAGTCAATAGGAGTTCCCTGAGTGTTTAATGACCAGTGTGCACTAAAGAGGGGTGGTGTGGGTGCATATTGGTTTTTGCTGGATTATTATCTCCCAAATCAGGCTCAAACATGCAACTGCCCTTAGCTCTGGGTGCACAAAGAGGGATTTAAAAGCAATCTGGAATACTACACTCTCATCTGACACACAAGAAATGATGATGCTTGCTTTTTTCAGTCTTGCAATATGGGATTGTTTAGGTAGTTGTCTTCCTTAGATTGTTCTGACATCTGCTCTGCTCATCAAGGGGCTCATCACATTGAAGCTCAGATATTTAAATGAGAGTCAGAACAAATTTATTCCAAATACCCATAATCTGGCAGAAAAGTTATCATGCCATCTTTGCACCAAAAATACAATTTTTTATCCACTACCTGCTGCATTATGTCCCCAAAACAGTACTAAAGGCTATTGTCCTTCTTCTCAAGTATACTTCAGAATGGTATTTTGTGGTCTCAGCATTTCATTTTCCCTCTCTTTATTCTTTTCCCTTATTATCATGAATAAGGATTATATTAGGAGCTGGTTGTGCTTCCTATCAGGGAAAGAACATGCCTGCATGGTTGCAGGCACTTGTCTGCTCTGCCTGAATCATGGAGTGGGATTAATTAACTCCGCTGTCATTAACGTGGGGGGGATGTGGCTTCTGGACAGGACCTGACTGAGGCCTGGCCAGGTGGGGTTGATGCCTTGGGAAGTGTGGCCTGAAACAGAGACTGGACAGAACCAGAGAATAAAGCAGGTGTTTATTGAAAGGCCTCCAGGGTACACCTTGGGCAGGACAGGCCCTGGCCAGGGCTACACCCAAGATGAACTAAGAATGGTCACAAAAATGGACGACTGGTCATGAGATCTTACACTTTTATAAGTTATGGTCCATTTGCATATTGGGGTTTAATTATCCAATTCCAGCTTCAGGTTGTGAGGTCCCATCCTTCCTGTTTCTCCCTTCAGTCCACCCTTGTTTGTGCTTTTGGGCCTGAAAGTTGTCCTTGGTGTTCAGCAGGAAAAGGATTTGTTTTGTTTCTCTGCTCTGTGCAGAGCTGAGTGACACCGCAGGTGAGGCTCAGAACTGAATCCCTGGGCAGCACAGAATCTGAAATACATGAAAGCTAAAATTTAAGGCATCAGGATGCAGGCATAGGAAACAGGGAATGGTTTGCAGCTTCCTAAATACATCTCAAGTTGATCCCAGACCAAGGGATGCCCAGGAATGATGGATTGTTGTGATGGATGTATTTGTGCCTGGGCTCAGGGTGGGCAGAGTGTGTGTCCTGCAGATGAGGAAACATTCCCAAAACAGGCTTGGCGTGAGACTTCTCACTGAAATTCATTGAAATGGAGATTCCTGAGATGATATTTTGGAATTTGAAGGAGGCTGCATGTGTGAAATTGGAATATTTCTGTTCCCAAAACACGCATTTCTTGGAGCTGGGCAAAGGAATGAAGGAATGTCTCTGGAGACTGTTTCCACTGTGGTACTCTGATGTGTAATTTGCCAGTTGTCATTTCATCTCATTCCGTTAATGAGCTCTGATCCCTGAAGTTTTATTTTTGTGTCAGTGCTACAGAGAATTAAGACAAGATCCCCCAGCAGGGATGTTCCTGGTGGTCCATTCTGGGGGGTATCTTTGGTATTGGAGAGTACCAGGTTCTCCCTGCTCCAGACCCCTCCTGGCCTGCCTGTTTTCCATACCCCAGAGAAGGGCCACAGACTGGAATCTGGTCAGCTGGCAGAGGATTGTTGCTGAATTGTTTTCAAACCAGCAAAAGCCAATAAATTCCTGTCCTGTTCTAGATCCTGGATTTGCTGTAAGCAGGAAGGACTGAAAACTGTAGGTGGCTGTTTCAGCACACCAGAAACTGGAGCTACAAATTTGTGACTTTCCAAAAATGTGGGATTTGGGACTCTTAGCATGGCACTAAAGGAGTTGCATTTCAAAAAGGCTTCCCTCCATGTACTGCCCTCTCAGCTGCCAGCCAAGAATGGGGCTTCACATACACCAGTGGGATTTGCTCTCAGTGAGATTTACATTGCTCAGGAACCTCTTGAATACAGACCAAAAATTAGCTTTGGACAAAATCCTTAATTTGCTTTTCCTGCCTAGCAGTTGGGGTGCCCCAGACAGAAAAATCTGAATTGTGTTTAGGAGGTCTGTCAGAGTTCCTTTCCTGCCAGTGCAACAGGGTGCATTGCCTGTGAAATTTAAACCTTGACCTGTTTTAGAATAATGCAAGACACTCAAAATTGCATTGTGTCAGTATTTCTTCACCCGACTGCAAGCTTTCCTACTTTACTGTTTGTTGATTCAACCTCTTTAAACATATCACTTTCAGGCTTTCAAAGTTCCATCCCAAAGAGGCAGAATGATATTTTGCATAATTTTTATAAAGTTAAATCATAAGAGTTGGGCTTTATGTAGAAAAAATAACCCTGCTCGCCTCTGCAAAGAGATTTTTATATCCCTTTTCCACATTGAATTGCACTGTCCTCTAGTGGGTGTTTTAAGCAAATGTTTTTGTGTTTGTAAATCTTTCGTACTGCTCAGATACAGAAAGCTTAATCTTTATTTTCAAATGAACCATAAATATTCTCTGATATAAAAAGATAGAGGATTAGAGTAACATTTCAAAACTGAATAAGAAAAAGTTACATTTGACCTGTGCTCCAAGCTGTAATAGTACAGAAATATATAAAAATGTTTGCATCTGACTTATCTGTTGGAGCAGAAGTATAAAGAGTGAAGACACAAGTGTGGACATCTGTCTTTTATTACATTTTTTTACTGTGTATTGAGAATTGCATATAATCTACATCTTTCACATTGAAACAAATTTGGTAAACTATGAATGAATGAATATTAAACACCAGTGGACTAGTAGGAAGGATTAAATGCACTAGGTTATACTCAAAGTGAAGAAATATATATCCCATTTTACCCAGTGGTTTGGGGTTTTTTTTCCTTAATATTGCTATCTACCTCTTAAAAGGCACTGCCCTTCTTTTAACTGGGTTTTTCTGGGATTTGAGGGAAAACATCTCTGAAAATCAGAATGGGAATGTAAAAGTTTTACATGACAGTGATTGTCAGGCTTCTGGATGTTTGCAGTTCTGGATGTCTGGATCCAGCACCTTCACTTTCCCTCCATGCCCTGGGAATACATCTGGATCTTCACTGCTTGTGTCCCAGCATCCCCCCAGTCTGTGACGTGTTTGAGTGAGGTATCATCCTTCCACTGGTGTTTATTCTCTTGAAGGGAGGAGGAGGAGGGAAGAAACAAATGCCTGGCAGTCAGCTGCCAACTTGCTTTCCTTACTTATTTCCTGGCAATTTAATGACTTCATTTGGTAAAAGAATGTGCTTTTATTGACACAAAATATGACTCTGCTGACCAGAAAGACTGGGAGACATGAAGCATGTTTTAACCTCAAAAAATGCCAGGAGCCTGCAGGCAGGAGCACGTTTGCCAGCTGTACCATGCAAACCCACTGTCTTCCACATAGATGTGCCCTGTGGCACCCTGGAGAAGGAAACTTGACTAATGTAATCTGCTTCATGCTGTCTGGGTACACTTCCAGCTGATGAAAGAGTTAGGAGGGGTCAATAAATTAATTCAGTTTGCTTGAAATAAAAGGTGGGGGGTTTTTTTCAGACTTCAGTCAGACAAACCATGAGCACATTCTTTGCTAGTGCAGCTTTTAATGTGCTGCAGATGTAGTTTTACTGACAGTTGCTGAATAGCTTGTTTTCATCTAAAATACATGGATTGAACTTCAAAGTCACAATTTCCAGCAAGGTCAGAGATTATATTGGTGATTTTATGATATTTATAGTTCATTCTGTGAATGTTCATGCATCTGTGTGAAAAGATGTGTACAAAGTCTCAAGGCATGCATAGGACACTGTGGATAATTGGAGAGTTGGAAACTGTTCCAAATCTTTGATATCATAAGATGAGATAATGTGGGGAGGGTTGTGAAGAAGGTTCTCAAAATTAGAAATTAGGTACAGGAGAGGGGTTGTTTATGGGCTGGGGAGGGAAAGCAGGACAACTTCTTTATGGGGCTGCCCATGTTTGGGTCATCTCCCAGTGTTGATGAAGCCTCACCTAAGTTCAACTGCATCCATGTTTGGATGTCTGCTTTATGTGAGATTCAGAGTTTGCCTTGTAGGAAGGACTTGGTGCTGCTGCACGTTGCAATCCTACGCCTGTTGTAGCTGTTCTGTGGTGACAGCTCTGCTGGTTTTGTATTTATTGGTGTTTGACAAGGAAAGGAAGACACCACTACAACAGCAAAAGTGGAAATCAAAGAGCAACAACAAGTTACCAGCGTCAAGCTTTTGTCCTCTCTGTTTTAGCGCACAGAGCTGGTGTGGTTGGTGCAGCAGGGTGAGAAGCAGTGGCTGCAGACGGCCAAATGTCCCCAGTGTGGATTTACAGATGGGCTGTGGAAAGGTGGAATGCTTTATGGTGCTGCCCCTGTTCATCCTTGAGTGTGTGATGGTCACATCTCAGCATGTGGTTTGTTAAGGCTGGGAACGTTTTTAGAGAAAATAATAATGAGAAGAGAATACAGCAAATGCACACACACTCTATCTGATTTTAGACAGCAGCCAGCTAAAGCTGCCTCTGCTCTACCTAAAATTCTCTTAGTTTTGTGGAACCTGGCAACCCTATGGATCATGTTGGTGATCCAATACAATTCTAGCAGTAATCTCCCAACACCATCCCTTTGGTTAATACACAGTTACATGTATTTGTAGTGTGAGGCTTCCTTTGGTGCCAAACATCAAAGCAGGCTTGCTTTGTCAAGGCTGGCTTTACCAAGAAGTGACTGGAAATTAAAACTATAGTAATAATGTGGCATCGATTTTACATACATAGAGGTATCCATAAATGTATCTACGTTCATATATAGAGAAAATACTCTCTGTGTCTCCATAGCTCTTCGTGCAGCACTTAGGAGCTGTGGGATTAATTAAATTAGAAAATATTCCAGTATTTGCCAAGATTTCACACCATATCTAACATGAAAACAGTGATAATTCAGCACTCAGTTTCTATTCCTTTGGCTTCCCAGCATTGGTGCTGAGGCCTGGGACACTGTGGGGTTTTACCAACACTGGTGGTGATGTTTCCATGCCATTGTGGGTTCCCTTATTTCTCCAGAGGCATCCATGATCAGTTGCAAGTACATTTTGGGGGGGATTTCACATCTGTCAGTTGTTTTCCTGCATTAAAAAAGCTTCACCCATGGATATACCATTACCTTTTGTTTCCTTAGTAATGTTCCTGAAATACAAAATACATTTATAAGGCATTCTGGTAGGCAAAAATGGTTATTTTGGAATAATGATGCTATTTAGTAACCTGTCCTGTATGCAGGCATTTTGCCCTCTCCTTGATATGTCTAACAGTCCTTAGGCATTAGATGCTAAGTGTGTGGATATATAATGGTTCTGATATGCTACAGGAGGTTTATTTTTCTCACAGACTTAAGTAACACAGAGACAGTGCATTCTCTGTGCACATGAAACACTGAAAACCTCTTCATCCATCCACTGTGTCTGAATGCTAAAGTTCTTTCAGCTGGAAATGCAGGATCTAGTCAGGCTACAGAAGCAAATATAAACAATGTTCACAGATTTCAGCAGAGTTAAAGTGAATCTCGGCATCATTTGAACTGATCTTCTGGCTTATTGGGAAGATTACGATAAAACCCAAGATCGAATTCCCTACCTGATTCAGTTTCTTATTGATTGAATCCTTTTAGACTCCTCTCTAATTTAACAGTGTATTTTTATTAAACCCAAGCACACAAACATCAATTACCCAAGCTGCATCTAATTTCCTTCTTTTTATTTTTTTTTTCCTTTTGCTGCCAATGGATTAGAAGACATGATTAGAATTCAGCTTGAAAGCTGAAAAGCAGATCCCTAAATGAAAAAGTCTGCTCTAGGAATTAAAATATCTGTAGTGGGCATAAAATCCTCCTCCTTATCTCTAATAATGTAAACACACTTGGTGAAGTTGATCTGTCACGTGTCTGGTGCAATGTCCCTGAATTAGGAGGATGTGTTAGAAGGGGTGGAGCGCTGTCCGTGCCGTGGCCCAGTGTTAGAATCCATCACCAGGATGTTTGAACACCAAAGTGTTTTGCACAGACAGATCTCTGCCATAAGGGTTGATGGGATAAGAGTTGGAAGGGCTCTGTTTTTCCCCTTAGGTTTTACTTCCTAACACCGGGAATGTTTGTGTGTGCACAAGTAATGGGAACAAGGCAGGGAAGGGGCCTTCTATGGTTTTACTCTTGGTAGTTTCTGCAGTTAAGGTTTTTGTGACACAAAGGTGAAATAAATAACTCCAGTGGCATCACCAACTGGAAATCCAGAAAACCCTTAGCTGGTAAATGCATGCATTTAACATGACTATAAGGAAGAGTTATAAAATCAATTAAATTGTATGTTTTTGTTTGACTGGGGTATAAATTTCCTTCTGGTGGCTGTGCTCTGCTTGGGATGAGGAAGCCATACCATGAGCCATCCACAGGCTCCCTGAACTAAAAATGCACTTCATCATCTTCTGAGCAACCTGGTCGAGTGAAAGGCGTCTCTGTCTTATAGGAAGTAAAGCATTTTTTGAGATGTTTTGTTTTCCTCTTGTACTCTGGATGGCAGTATTACTACCAGTGCTGAACTCAGTGTGTATGAGTGCACATCACAGGAGTTAATTGTCACGTTTTGTCTGTGGAGAGACATAAAACCTGATTGTGCAGAGCTATGAACGTGCATGGCCTCAGGGAATTTTCCTGGTGCTGGTATGAGCCTGGCTACCTGGAGCTGGGCAAAGTGGATCCCTCCCTCTGGTGCAGTGAGTTAAACATAATTGCAGCTGACATCAGGCACCAGGGCAGTGATATTTCATTCCTTCACACCTAATCCCTTCTTTATCCTGGCGGGGTTTGAGTCAACACAATTCTGGCAAAGTTTGTTTGTGACACCCAGCGAAGCTTCTTGTAGAGAACCCTAAAATGTTGTGGGTTAGCCCCAGGAATGAGAAACAGAATCCCTGTGGTGTCCTACTCAATAAGGCATGGTTGGGAGCCTGGGATATGGGCTTGGGTTAATATTATGCTACCTTACCAAGTGGGAAGAAATCACATTAATATCTTTTATGTATTGATGTCTTGTATGTTGTGAAAGACAATTTAATTGTGAACTGGGTGGAGAAATTGCAGTTGCCAGAAACTGATGAATAGAAGTTTTTTGAGGTTATCAGTTTACCTGTTGTAATGAATGCTCTTCATTACATGCCTCTTCTTGTTAATTAGAAGGGATTTTTACTCCTCTTTATCAAGTCAGGGCAAGTATATTACCTTTCCCTCTGTCGTGCTTGTGATAAAGTGAAGATCCAGATTGTCTTGTGAAGTGTCCACATGAATATTTCATTGCATGTGCATCACACATTCATACCCTGTGTTTGCTGAGCTCCAACCTCTGATGATTATTCAACACATTTTAAAAATAATGAAACTATAGATTGTTTAAGGTATTTATATTTATATCTATATGTAGAATTTCCCCTGTTTTTTGTAAATACTTTAATTATGACATTAATTACCATGCCAGTTTAGACCAAGGCGATTAATCACTGCTATACACTGGAGCAACAATAGACTCAGACTCAAGTTCTCTGAGTGCAGAGGTGAAGCTTGTACCTTCCATAAATGAGAATGTGCCTGACAGAGGGGAATTGGTTTCCTGGTTTGGATCTTTTACCTGTGTTTGTTTAAAAAATAAAGTCAAAACATAAACACGCCCCCGCTCAATTCCTCCCTGGTTTCTTCCCTACAGGTTGAAGCAATCCTTGTGAACATATTTGGTGGCATTGTGAACTGTGCCATCATAGCCAATGGAATCACCAAAGCCTGCCAAGAGCTGGAGCTGAAAGTACCTCTGGTGGTCAGACTGGAAGGTGAGTGCTGCTGGATTCACACCAAAATCATCCCTCAGGTTCTCAGTGATTCACTCGGAATTTCTTCTCCTCCCAAGCAGATTGGTCCCACGCAATAGGAATATGTCCAATTCTCCAGCCATAGCATGACCTGAAGTCAATACACTCATATTTCTGCATTTATGGTCCCTGATGGTACCAAAAGCAATGAAATTTTGCAATGGAAGCGTTATGAGTTTGCCTGTAAGATTTGCAATGCAAATAGGAATTGTTTTGATGCAAGTTTATGTTTACTGGAAGGTATTTCTTTTCGAATTTTTTTTTTCTGAATGCAATTCCATTATTGCTAAACCTGCAGCAAAATATAGTTTTCTTAAATTTACACCAGTGCCATAATTAAAAGAAAGATGGTAGAAAGAGTATTTCTGAGAGAGAAATGACTGTAACGTGTTCCTCTGCCCAAACCCCCAGTCCAGTTAAAATCCATAAAAACCAGAAGATTTGGTAATGGTAAAGAATATTTTTTCTTTAGTGCATCCAGCATGGTTTCACAAGAAACAAAAAATCCATAGAGAGGGGAGGACAAGCACTCTTTGGCAGTTACAGACTTTAATGGCAGTGGGTGTGGAGTTCTGCCTCCAATTTCTGAGAAGTGCCCTGGAGGAGGGAGAGTCTCCTGCCACTGAGTGAAAAGTGCCTTGATTGCAATCAGCACACAACCCTGGTAAGCTGAAAATATTTCTTTTTGGCCAAATAGGTTTGGAAAACAGAGAGATTTCTGGGTGGGTGTCAAGGCCTCTTACTCCAAACCATCCATATTCATGTTCGTGTGTGTCTGTAAAGAGCATAAAATGTCCTGTCACTGCACTGGTGATGAAGGGAGGAAGTGCATCCCTTTATGGACCTGAGATGCAATATTGAGGTGGTTTTTCACCCTGTGATAGAAGGGGGAGGAAAATATGTTCTGAGTACATCAGGCTTTTGACTTTTTCAAAAATTACCCTCGCCAGGATTCCTGAGGATGCAGACTGCCCACGGAGCCCTTTGGTCAGGGGGATGCTCCTTTTTTTTTTCAGGAGAAAGCAGAGCTTTCCCCTCCCTCTTTGGCATGCTGCACTGCACGTGCTGGCATGAGTTCTGCTATGCTGAGTGCAGCGAAGTTTAAATACCCTAAAATGGATTTTAGAAATAAATTGTGAAAATTTTCTTTGGATGGCGCAGCACCAGTCAACACCTTAAGAGACTGAGTAAAAAGTTGAATATGGATGAAGGAGAGACTGATTGATGTTGCTTAGAAGCAGAAAAGTCTCATTATATAAAATCTCATTGTTTATCAGCTCTAGGCAATGTTGTTTCACTTTTTGTCATAGCAAAAAAACCAAACTTTGCCTGTCTTTCACAGCTAAGAGAAAGTTTATCTCTCAGATCGGTGAGACTTCTCAACTGCTGTAACTGCTGCTTTTTAAGAGAAGATTTTGAAAAAGCCATCAGTTTTTCCTATGAACAAGATGTTTCTGTTGTGATATTTGAAACTGTTGTAAAAGAAACAAGAAGAGCAACTTGGTCATTTTAAACTGCAGTCTGCTGGGTCTTTCTCCTGTAATTTTGATCGTTCCATGATTGTACAGGAGAAAAAGTGAAAGGCCCTGCAGAGGTGCCTGTTCCCCTGGTGCCTGCAGCCTTTGAATCATTTGCTGCTCCGTCCACAGAGGTGCAAGCTGAATCTTCAGAGTGTAAAATACAGACTTAAATCCAAGCATCTTTGGGTTACCATCTTCCCAGGATTGCTCATTCTTTACTAGAACTGTAATAATGTTTCTCCTAGACTGACTCTGGAAATGGCAGCACCACATTTTCTTTAGGAAACTCTCCCAGAATAATAAAGCAAGCTCCCACTTTTGCACGATCTTTATCCCAAAAGTTTGTTTTTTTTTAATTCCTCCTCTTATTCCTCATGTTCATCCTAAACAAAGAGCTACGATGCTCACAACCTTCAGTTGTTGTACTTTGGAACTGTTAGCAAGTCACTGCTGTTTTCTCTGCCTCCCCTAATCACCTTACCAAGCAATACATGTATGTTTGGTCCTTTTAATCTTTCCTCAGAAATCAATCCCTCCGGATCCTTAATCGTCTTCATTGTTCTTTGAACTCACACCGGGTTATTTAAACTTACAAGGATTTTGAATCAAAAATGAGTACTGTGGAAGTAATAAGACTACCCCAGACTTTTTTAAAACATCACTGATAACATTTTACAGTTCAAAAGGAGAAAAAGGAACAAGCACTCTTTTGGGTTTCCATTTTGAACATTTTCCCAGCAGAAGGCTTGTGATTATTCCCATAAATCTGACAGATTTGTGACCTGCACTTTAAAGACTCTTTGCCCACATGCACTGTACTACAAGTGTCTTGATGACTAGAGTTTTAATCAGTCAAATCTGTCTTGATTTAGTAGGATTCTGTGGACAAATCTTTGTTCTCAGTTGTATAATAATTACAAGCCGTTTTACCAGTGGATAAAGAAAGGATTACTCTCCTCTTTGAAAATGGTAACTTTATAATTACATATGTTTGCTTGCCTTATCAGTAAAGAACTCACCAGCTGAGACACGGGATTATTATTTAAAAAGCTCATGGACAAATGGAGAAACTACATATTCCAGTTTTCATCTTCTGCAGATAGAAAAGTAACTGCTGCTGGGTTTATGCAGGATTTTTTTCCCTTTAAAATGTAATACACTTCAGTCAAATTTCGTGAAAACTGACTAGGAGTGCTGAAGGGAAGCCAAACCTTGCTTCTCATTTATGTAGCTCGGAGTTAGATGGAAAGAGGGAAAATAAAAAAGAATTGTGAATTAGATATCTACTTCCTATGCTGGAAATTTTACATCCTCTCTCTTTTAAAAACGGAATTCTCTCCTTCCCTGGTCATAGGGCAAGAAGGGCTGGGAGAAATCATAGCTACTTAATATATTGACATTCAGATAGAAACAAGTTTCTTTTTATTCACATGTCTGAATGCAATTTTTTTTATATTTTTCATTCATGGAATTAGTGACTTTGTGTGTTCTTCAGAATCTAAAATGCTCTAGTGTCTTCAGGAGTCTCTTACACACAAGTGAAATTTTGTTCCAGCTTGTGTATTTTGTCTGCAGGTATAGTTTAGTGTGTGTGCCTGATTTTTTCATTTTTAGTATGCCAAATTGCCTGTCGAGAGAGAAGAATGGGATATTGCAAAGTCCCACTTACAGCTTCATTCAGATCAGCCTATTCAGCCATCCTGGTTTTAAACATTCAGCACAAATCTAAATGTGCCCTTCCCTGTTAGGATGTAAACATGAGGCAGAGGGAGAGATTAAAATATTCTTTGGGGAAAGTTTAAGGTAGGAAAGGGCAAATAGAGTGGATAGAATAAAATTTAGTTGTCTCTTACAGGTAGGCAGTGGAAGTTGGTTCATTCTTGACTGCAGAGCCAAGAGGTGTGAGATGTGTAAGCCACCAAATCTCTGTATGTTCCCTACCTAAAGCTTTCTAATTAAAGCTTGACATCAGCCAAACCTCAAATCAGATGTTGTTGAGGAAGGTTAAACTAGTGATGAACTTCCAACCTGATTCTCCAACAGGACTCTGTGTTTGGGACCTGAGAGGCCCCGAGTTTCCAGGCTGTGGGAATTCAGGAGTGCATTGCCTGGATCCATGCCAGGGGAGATTTGGCTCAGTGCACTCAGCTTGTCAAAGCTGGACCCTTGCCAGGGATTCTGTAACATGGGCACAACCTGCTCATGTCACTAATAACAATTGACATTCTGCATGTTGTGACATTTTTTTTGTCATAGCAGAGTGTTTTGGGTCCATCAGAATATTTTTTATATTATTCATCTATTTGTTAGCACGTAGCAAATGTATATAACTGTGTCTAGGCCCCTTACAGCTTATTTATGAGCAGCCAGAAATGGCATTGCAGAGTCCTGCATTAACCAGTGAGCATTCAGCCTGTTCCTGATGGATTTATGGCAGTCCAAGTGGATAAGGGAACACAATCCAAATCCTGCATATGGAGTGTGACTGGGCGTGTTTTATTGGTTTGGTTTTCATTCACCCTCTCACAGCGTGTGCTGGTGTAATCTTACCACTGCTAGAGACATGCTTGGGATATTTGTTATTGGGATTTTTTTGGTAATGAGTTTGAACACATTTTCTTTGCTACCGGTAGCAGGGATTTCAGGTCCACAGAGGTGTAGATGTGAGCTTGCATTTCCACAGACTGAGAGGTGGTTGCAGAACCCAGGTTTTCAGCAGGAGGATGTTTAGATTACAAAGCCTGAAGGTGCATGCCGATAAAATTACATCTTTCCAGGTTTTCTGTGGAGTGTTGTTGACAGTAATATGTGTCAGAAAACAAAAACTTCTAATTAGAGAGCCATTCTCTTCATAGAATCCTGTTTAAAAAAAAAAATACCCAAAAAACTAAACCACACACACACAAAACCCCAAGACAATAAACCTCAGCAACAACAAAAGCCCCACGGCCTCCAGCCCTGTGAATTTTCACCTTTTCTCAGTTGGCTGCAGGGAAGGTGAAGGGCAGATTATTCTGATAGCCTGGATATGGGATTCTGTTTACAGTTCTCTGACACCATCCAGTGGCAGGAGGTTAATGCTGGAAAAGTGGGATTCTTTATTTGTTTATTTTAACATCTGTTGCAACAAGATGGTATTTTTTGTAGGTTCCTAAATGTTTCCAGTGTTTCCAGAATGTTTAATTTTAAATCTTTTACCTCTGCTTTTAGCAGGCTCATTATAATTTCCATATTCTCCACATAGCTAAAATACTTAATCACAATGAGATAAAAGGCTATCACTAAAAAAAGAGAATTAAAGCAAAGGAAATGCTTGCTGAAAAGTGTGTTATTTGTATGGTCTGTCTATAAAAGTGTTTTATTTAAGAAATACAAAATGTACTTGTACATTTTTGACTGCTGTGAGATTTTTATTTTTTTCTTTCAGCTTTCATCATTTCATTTCCCTGCATAAACTCCCCCCTCCCTTCCCAGGGGCCTGTGTTTTGTATTGATTTTGGAATGCATGTTAGACAAGTGGTGTGGAGAGCAATCAATGCAGAGCAGAACAGATCCAATGTATTGTTCCCTCTCTGACCCGTTAGTAAATTAATATTGGCCACTTAGTGAAGAGCAAAAGTTAGTTTTAACTACACGGCTATCACAAACAGCACAATATTTATTTTTTTTTTTTGTGGGGGAAAATTTCCAGGCAAAATTCCCTCTTTCTGTTTTTTTTTTTTTCTCCTCATAACACTTTGTCTTGTAGAATCCTGTTTGAGACATCAGGATATTCTTGACTGTTTGAAATGTTTATCACGCTTGTATCTAAATAAAAGACAAAACCTTTAAGGCATGTTGGGAATCACTGTACAAACGAGAGGGACTCCCAAGAGAGGAGAACCTTGGGAATAGCTCCTGCCTCCCCTGTGCAGTGCTGGGCTGACAAGTAGCAGCCTCCACATTATGTTATATGGGATACTTGAACAAAAATCAAATATTATGCTCTTTTTTTCCCCCTCATAATATTATTTTTTTTTCCTGTAGAAAAAGTTCTCTACAGTTCTGGGTGTTACTAAGCAACCAAATCCCCTTTCTGTCAAAGATTTCAGATGTCTTTGACCTTGCTGCACAAACCCTACAGCACAACGATGGGAAGCATGACCTGTTCTGCCAGTGCCTTTGCAGAAGGAGCAGACGGGGTCCCACATTCCTCTCCCTGATCCTGCCTCTCCCATCACAAACTGCTGTGACAGGGATGTCTTTGGTCCCTTTCAGTGGGAATCCTGACTTGAGCATGCTGATGAAACAGGCTTTTGAAATGCTTTGCCTCTGTGGTACCGTTTCAGATGTTTTATGAAGTCTGCCAAAGAAAAAAAAAAAATTAAAAAATCGTCCTTTAAAATGAGCACCCTGGAAGTTGCACAGTAAAGAGTATGCTTCTTGCTTGGTTAGTAATTAAGGGTATAATTACTGTATAGCTCCAAATATAATTAAAATTCATTTTGCTAGGTCTAGGAATTACAAAGTAATTAAGCATTTTGACATGGCAAATGAACAGGGAACATGACATGGAGGAGGAGGATAGAAATGATTCTAAAGAGGATCAGCTCAGGGTGCTTGTGACTAGTGTGTGACCCCAAAGTGTGGATCCTTCAGCAGGATGTCTGACTCCAGGTTCTTCTGTGGTGCAGAGGGTGCAGAGCATAGCAGTGATCAAAAGTGTCACTTGGCTTTGCTGGAGAAAGCTCTGGAGAATTCAAATCTTCTGTTAGTCTTAGTTTTCCAAAAAGAATAAGATAGACTGAATGGGAAGGTGATGCTCTTCTCTTTTAGATAAGTGTGAAAAGTGGGGAAAATGTATTTTCCTGAAATACCTTTTTCAGCTTCAGATTTTTTTCCTTTCTTGTGCTTTAGTCTATTGACGGAAGTTGAGCTTTTTCTGTACAAACTGGAGCCCTTGTGCTGTGTAACCAGATATTCTCCTTGAGGTGGGGTGGCACTCAGGGACATGGTTTATTGCTGGACTTGGCAGTTCTGGGTTTCCAGTCATACTCCAAGATCTTAAGGGTCTTTTCCAACCTAAATGTTTCTGGGATTATAATAATTTATAATAATTTATAATTATAAACAGAGGAGGGATTGGCATCATGCTGAATACCTCAGAGACCTTTATATTCCCTGTTTATAATAAAAATGAAAAAGCATGTTCAGGAGCAGCTTAAACCTGGTTAAATCATCAGGATTACCCAAATCTTTGCCTTTCAACAGCCCCTTTTGCAGCTCTCAGTTATCGCAGGTGAATTTTAGTTATTGTTGACTTCACCGATTAGCTGTAGCTGATGGTGGCTAATCAATGCCTTGAGCAGAGCCTGGCACCTGGTCCATTATCCAGTGCTGGATGTCCCTGCTGACTCTGGGGGATGCTGCAGTGACCCTCTAATCTTCCCCAAACCCCTGTTGTGCACACAAGTGCCATTATCAGATTGCACGGTCTGTCACAATTGTCACTGGGATGAGGAGCTCCCTGTTCTCAGCTCGGTCTAAGGCACTCCTTTAATCTGCTGCTGAAGGGAAGTGATGTGCAGTTTGAGGCATTACCTGATTTCTTCAGAGCAATGCTAGGAGATGTTCATTTCTTCATTAATATTAATTACTAATTACACTTGGTGTTCTTTTTTTAGGAACAAATGTCCACGAAGCCCAGCGTATTCTGAACGAAAGTGGGCTCCCCATCACGTCTGCCAGTGACCTTGAGGATGCAGCCAAGAAGGCAGTGGCAAGTGTGGCCAAAAAATAACACCTTGAAGGTTATTCTCGTGGAAAGTGCCTGTGTTTCACAAGGCAGGATTCCTGCTGCTGTTCCAGAGGATTGTTGGAGTTCCCCTGAGCACTTATCAGCCTTGGTGGGCGTCGTTGGAGACACTTGGCCAACCCAGGCCACGGGTTTGCAAATTGGGCTTCAGAAATTTTGCAGCTTACGATCTTCAAAAGTTTGTATGTCTTTATCTGATTTTGGTAATTTTGTTAGTCACAACTGTAACAAGTAATAATTCGCTCCCTAAAGCTCTTTTTTGCCTCTCCTTCCGAAATTGTCACTGATAAACCCATGATAAGACAAAATAAGTCATAATTGACTTCTGTCAACAGGATTTTTCTTTAATCAAACACTTTTAGGTCACCTATTTCACAATATTTTCATTCATGTTTTTTATATTGTAAAGAGTCGGCGAACTAACAGTGGGCTTATATTTTTTACGGACTTTTACAATAATGTAAAAAGCTGTGCTTACAATCCTGTTTTTATTCAAATGAATGATGTTTATTTTCTTTTTTTTTTTTTCTTTTTGGAAATCACTGGTTTTGCCTTAAGATGATTCTCTTTTGTTGATGCCAATGGATACCTCGCAATAGGAATAGGGGATTGAGTAGCTGTTACTGAAAGGAACTCCCACTCTTACCGTGCCTATAAACCACTGAAATGTGATTCATTTCTTATCTGTTTTTTTGGAAATGCCCTGCTGTATTTCCAGGTGTAGAAATGCCGTACAGGGGCCTCCAGGAGGATGTTTCTGCCACTAAGGAAATGGCTGCTAACTTTTTAAAATAACCTCTTGTGAGAATGTCACTGTTGTGAGGTATTAAAATAAGATGAGAAATTGAAGCAGTTTTCTTTCAAGAGCACGGAGAATTCTTCAGCTGATTTAACTTCCAACAACCCTTTCTAATTTATTGGGAATAAAACACAAATGAACTTTTCAATTTTTAAAGTATTTGACTTCTCGGGCATCAGTAAAAATATGCACAAGGAAAATAAACCCCTAAGTTTCAGTACTCAGGTATTGACCAAGATTCATTTTGATTATACACTCCTTTGTAGCAGTCAAAATTCAAGCTGTTAGTTACACAAACCATTCATTCAGGGAACAGAAGGCAATGCTAAAGATCTTGTGCAACTAAATAACTTTGTACAAATCTCACTCTGCCCAGGAATTATGTGCTGAAAATCATCAATAAATTTTGAACAGTGAACAAATGAGGGGATATTATGATCTGGTCTTGTAAATGGGCAGAGATACAAAAATTTGTGAAATAAATTCCTAATTGTGATTTTTTTTTGAGCAGCTCCAATCAATACTGTGTTCTGCTTAGAAAAATGTAAATAAATTTTTCTTGACATTTCCATTAGAACTGTTACATTCAACACAAATTATCAGCACTAATCTTTGGCTCTTGACACAAACAGTGCAGGTGGGTTGCTATCATCAATTCCTTCAGGTTTTTCCTTCTCCATTCCTTTCTCCACATATTGCTGAAGGAGAAAACGTGTGACCACTAGAACAGCAATAAATATGCCACTAGGTCTGTAGTTATTGGCAGAATGAAGGAGAAGGGTATCGTTAGCAGCTTTCTTGAAGGTGCCTAAAAGCCACACTGCTCTGAAGGAAGAAATGTTTACCTCACCACAATAAATAAGAGTCACACCCTATTTTCTATGTTTTAATACTGGAAAGATAGGATTCTGTGGAAGAACTGTTTGTGCAATGTTGTCACACACTGTGTCCCTAACTCTGGTCTCAAAGCCACCCACTGTGCGTACACAATTGTTATTTTGCAGAGATTAATACTGTGTACACCTTTTTGTCAAATAAATGTAAAAATGAACATGTTTATTGACTTTGTCCTTTCTATATTTCTATTCTAAAATAGAAAAACGTTTAATTTGCCTGTGCTCTTCCATTCAGCATTTTTGTGACAGGTGGGTGAAATCAAATGGAAATGGAAATCAAATTAGAATTTAGATTCAATTGGGTGATACTGCTATATTCCAACATATTTGCCTTTTATCTAAAAATGGTAGATCGTTTTATCTATGTCAATGTATCTTTTCTTATATGTAGGCCAATGACAGTACATACAGGTTTTATTCCTCCTAAGCCAGAGACAGAATGGAACAGTATAATTCTGATTTTTCAGGTATAATGTGGAAAATTCCCTAAGATTTGGTTTGGTGTCTTTGAAGGTTTGGTATTTCACAGGCACTGTGCACTGGCTGTAACCAGAGGCTTGCTATGGTGCTGTGGACTGCTTTGTTTCATTTGTGTGGATCATTTCTCTCCACAATGTGCAAAATTGGGTTTGGTCTCACCAGGAAAGGCGTTTTTTAGTTGCATTTTCCCCACACAAACCAAACAGCAGCATGAGCAGTGGGTAAGTTCCAGCTAATCCCCTCTGTGAAAGCTTTGAGTGGGATTTAATTAGCCTTTAAATCTGGAAATTTCAACCTGTATTAATAAAACTCCGTAGGACAGGACACTTTGGAAGGCAAAACAGGAGGAAACCATTAATGCTGGGATGGGGCAGCGTGGCAGGGCAGGTCAGTCACCAGAGGAGATGCCAAGCAGGGCTGGCTGCCCTGCCCTGCCCTCCCAGCTCAGCTCTGCCTGATGGCCTGTGAGTTCCAGGCACCTACAGTCACATCCTCTGGTTCTTGTGGGTCAGGCTGGCCTGGAGGCTTCCCTCGTGCTGGAGGCTGAGCCCAGCACTGGCTGAGTGTACTGAGGGTGGCCCAAAACACAGGACAGAGCAGCCTGGCTGGGCTAGAAGAGCCAGGAAATCTGTGCACGGAGCCAGGCAGCAGCCAAACCATGTCCTAGAGCAAAAACTGTCAACTTACAGAAATCCCCAAAGCCTCCAAGGCTTAGGGCTTTATCACATGGCATGTAGAATGTTCTCAGTGCTGCTGTAAGCCTCAGCTGATTGTGAGATTTCATTCCTTGTTTTTCTTTTTGCTGCCTCTCGGGAAACTGGAGTGTCTTTTGCAGTCAAGGCCAGCTCTAGCACAGCCAAAGTGGGGAGAGGAAGGTTCCACATTTCAATTTACCACCCAGCTTCTTTCCCCTTCCTCTTCTAAACTGCCTGGGGTTTTTCCCCGCTTCTCCCCACACACAGCTCACACTGTTTTCCTCACTGCTGTGGTGTTGTTCTCAAAACTGGCTGAGCCCACAGCTCTGGGTTTTGCTGGGTTTGTGTGGCTGGGCTGGGCTGCAGGGGTTGTGTGAGCACCCAGCTGCTCACCTGGGAGCTGGGCATGATCTGCTCAGCTTCTCTGGCACCAGTGTCAGGGTGCAGGTGGTGCACACCAGCCCGAAATCCTGCTTCCATCCATCCTGGAATGCTCTCAGTGCCTGTCCCAGGAGGCAAAGACCTCGTGCTCCTGTGTTCTCCACTCCCTGCTGTGGGACAGGAATTAAAGCAGGAGCAGGAATGGGCTGAGGAGTGTTTGACTTGAGGCTCTGAAACAGGGCTGAGCTTTCCAGGCTGTAAATAGACATATTTGGAATAAAAGAGAGGAGTGAAAAGCCTGGGAAAGCTTGGCCCCCGTGTTAAGGTCTGTCTCAAAGTGAGTAGAAGTGCTCTTCTGCAAGGAGAAATAGTCTGGCCAAGTCCAGTGTAGAGAGGACAAGCAGTGAGAAGCTTTGGCTGTGGTAAAGGGACATTGGAGTCAGACTTGTAGGCATAAGGTAAGCCAAGAGATGGGCTGTGAAATCATCAATGGATGTTTTTTTAGAGTTAGGTGAGCATCTGTCAGGGATGGCTTATGGAGAGCTGATTTTTGCCTCAGGGCAGAGGGATGGATGAGGTGACCTTCCAGCCTCATTTGATAGGATTTAATGCTTGTTGGGAAGGTTTTGTTTTCTTTTTTTCTCCCTAACTTGTAGGTGCAGGGGGGGAAAAGGAGGACAAGATCTTGTGGATTCTTGAAAGAAACTGTTTTTAATTTAGCAACCAAGAATGATCTGCAGCTGCCAGGGAAATGAAAAGCAGATTATGCAAACTCAAGACTTTCCCTAACAATGGGAGCAGTGTTATTGCAATGCATAAAAGGCTGAGCAGAGAATTAGGGGTATCTATCAACTTTAATACATTTAATTTAAAAAGGAACAGGTTGCACCAACAATTTTTTTTCCCACTTAATGAGGCCCATTCATAAGTAGAATAACAGGATTTGCCTGTCACCCAGAGGAAATCATGGCATGTGTATTTGTACTTTGGTGCAAAACTTGTGTTGATCGCAGTGATTTAAAACTTTCCCCAGCCCAGCTGCAGTCGGTTTGATGTCAGGATCCTTTCATCTGGAGACAGATGCACCCTTGGTAGAATCCTCAACACGTCTGTGTCTTTGTTCAGTCTCCCAAAGTACCAGCTACAGATTAAAAATAAAAGTATACATGGATTATTGCATGTTGCTCCTCAGAGATAACTGCTGTGGGGTAAGATTTGGCTTATTCAAGACGTGGTAGCAGACTGCAGAAGACTCTCTAGTGCACGTGTGAATTTGGCCTTTTGCATTTCTGTTCTGCCCGTGTTGGTGGGTGCTGGGTAGTGCAGGGACGGTGACCTTTGCACAGCCTGTGGTGCCCCCTGTAGAAATGCATTTCCACACCCAAGCGAATGATTCTTTATAAGGGAAAGGGGTTTGGTTAACCTTTGAACATATAAAGAAGCCAATCTAGAAAGTTCTGTGCCCTTTTCATCGGCATTGGCCCAGTGCCAGCACAGAGGCACTGGTTGGGCTTTGGGAATGGACCCCAAAACCTGTTGCCAATTTCTTTGGGCAGAGTGCCAAAAAGCCCAACTGGACCATTCAGTACTTTAAAGACTGCACAGAACTGCTCAACTGCTTTTTTTATACTGCCTTAGCAGTGTAAAAGTGTTCTCTACACTGTGTTCGACTTATGTTTCTTTTGTTTGATAATGTTTGCTATTTTAATATTGTTCATTGTTATTTAAAACCTTTTCTTTCACAAAGCATGTCCAGAGAAGTTGTCTCACTGTTATTAAGCCACTCTGGGAGGGTGCAGGCAACGCTCAGACTTGATACATCTTCAGGAGGCTCATTGCACTCTGGCCACATGTGAGATTCTATCAGCCCATGTCCTGAGGCCATTCCTCTTCTATAGGACTGAGAGCACTGAAGAGGGTTTCTGTACCTTGGGTGAGTTTCAGGCTGCAGACAGGACCTGTGTCCATTCTGGTGTGTGGATAGACTCAGGCTGCTTCCCCTGAGTTCCCCCTGCCACGTGCTCTTCCATAAGCACAAAGTGGCCTTGCTGGGCAGGCAGAGGGCAGGGAGCTCCCAGGGCTGGGTGGGGATGGCAGGAGGATCCTCACTGCCCCTTGGGAAGGGCTCTGCTTCTCGTGTCTACTGTACCTCACTCTGCCTGCAAGGAAAATCCTCCACACTGGAATTGTGATGGTTTCCCACAGCTGTGCTCCTTGTATCCTTGTGTGCCTTAAGTTTGAGCTTTCATGTTTTTCAGATTCTGTGCTGCCCAGGGATTCGGTTCTGAGCCTCACATTCGGTGTCACTCAGGTCTCTGCACAGAGCAGGGAAACAAAACAAACCTTTCTCTGCTGGACACCAAGGACAACTCTCAGGCCCAAAAGCACAAACAAGGGTGGGCTGAAGGGAGGAACAGGAAGGATGGGACCTCACAACCTGAAGCTGGAATTGGACAATCAAACCCCAATATGCAAATGGACCAAAACTTACAAAAGTGTGAGTTCTCGTGACCAGTCCTCCATTTTGTGACAGTTTTGGGTCCATCTTGGGTGTAGCCCTGGCCAGGCTCCTGTCCTGCCCAAGGTGTACCCTAAAAGCCTTTCAATAAATCCCTACTTCTTTCTCTAGTTCTGTCCAGTCTCTGTTTCAGGCCAGTCTTCCCAAGGCATCACTTGGAGTCCTCACACATCATCAAGGAGAAAGTAAGAGCAATGTCATGAGGATAATATTCCCTGATACAGAAAATGCCTCATTCTGGATCTCTTTGTGTTTTCAAAGATGGGGGAATATCCTGGCCCTCAATTCACAATTAAATCCATGCTAATTTTTAATGGAATCCAACAGAGACAGCCAAGCCTGGAGAGAAGGAAGCAACTGACAGAAATAGGTTGCTCCATGAATTAAGTGCTGTTGGGATGTGCAGCATGATGGGATTTGGAAACTGGGACCTTTGTGTTTACCGGAGCAACTCTTCTGAATGCACGGATGAATACAAGCAGGTCATCATCAAGGAGGTGACAGTGACAAAGTATTGGTAAGCAAATCTGGGAAAGGAGGGCTCAGAGAGATCAAGTGTAAGAAATTTTTGCATTTCTCTCAATGCAGAGGTGAGAAAATGAGAAATTTGATCTTTCTATTATAATCGACATAAAGAATTACAGGGCAGCCAAAGGCCACACAGCTAAACAAAGCTGTTCCCTTTAAGTTTATTTCAAATGTCTCTCTGCTTCAGCACTGTGTCCTTCAAGACCTTCCCTCTGTAATTGCATGTGGCAGCCTCTTTAGAGCCAGGTGCCGACCGCTGCTCCAAAACAGAAACAAAAAATAACAGGAGGGAAAGGGCATTGCAGCAAGTCCTTGGGAGGGATGTTGCTGCTTTGTTGCACAGACAGGTCAGTAAAGGGGGTTAGCAAAAGCCATTTAGTTCAGGGGCACTGCTCTGCTTGGCTTCGTGACCGAAACATGGGCCAACACTCAGCAGCTCAATCCCCACAGCCACTCTCCTTCCTTGAGCTTCCCTCCAAAGGCCTCACCCTGGAGGACAGCACAGTTCAGGAAGCAAATGGCATCTGCTGCCCTGCCTTACCTGGCTGCCTGCTCAGCAAACCTGACCTTGTGGGACCAGGGGCCCCGTTCAAAGGGGATTGGCAGCAGCGTGGAGCTGATCCCCCACTGCTGTAATATCCTGGGCTGGGGGGGAGCCAGTCCTGAGCAAAGAACCCCCTGCAGCTGTGCAGGGACTGCTGCCCTTCAATAGGAGCCCAGCAGAGCTGCCACTGCACATCAAAGGGCTCATCCTCCCTCCTCATCCTCGCCCCCACACTGGGGGAGACGGGCTTTGCATGGGAAATGCAGACCGGCCCTGTCCTGCCCTTATGGCCTCTGTGCTGTGCACAGACAGGCTCAGACTTCACTGGGCAGGTGTGAATCTGTGAAGGTTCTTGCTTCCTTTTCTCCTTGCCGAGGTCAGGATGAATACACAGGAACTGTAGGTTTTGTGTTCGGACTTGGATGTTTATTATTTCTTATTTGCAGACTGACCAGCCATGAGCTCTAACTACCAAGTTAAAGAAACAAGGTCAAATGGAGTGCTACTAACTCTCTCCAAGGTTATTTGAGTGATAATTACTCATTAACAAGGTGACACCTATATTATTTATACTTTTGACCCAATAGTGACCACCCAAGGCCTGCAATGTGGACCTTTTTCACCCAATTACAGAAAACCACCCAAACCCATGAAGAAGAAAGTGAAGAAGACTTACACAACACCCAAAATCCTCCATGTTGCCCCATATATAATACTTTATACTAAAACCCCAAAATCCAAGTTTCCAGAATTCCAACATGAATCTTTTCTTTGTCATCAACAGATGTCAGGCCTAAAATCCTCTGACCCTGCACAGATCATTAGGATGTCCTGACTTGCCCCTGAAATGGGTGCCAGGGAAGTGGCTTGGTGTTGGCAGCTCTGTGCAAGGAGCTCCTGGAGATGTTTGGGCAACATGAGCTGTGCACTTGTCCCTCCATTTTCTCCTCACAGAGAAGTTGGTGGGGTGATTTTCTCTCTGCTCCTTTTGGGTTTTTTTCATTTTTTGAAGCAGACATGGGAACAAAGGCCTTTTGGAAATTCTGGTTGTAGCATTCCTTTCTGATGTCAACAGAAATTATTAGGGCTTGCCCAAAGATTCCAGTATCAATACAAAGTCAGACAAACTCCCTGTATTTCTCTTAGACTTTCTTAATCCTGTCCATTCACTGAAGTTCAGCTTCATGGATTAGCACTGCTCAGCCTAAATCTCGTATTCCTGAAGTGCTGGAAAGCCCTCAGTGCCAGAGGCTTTTTCTGCTGTTTTCCCAAGTGATTTTTCCCATATTGTACAGCAGGAGGAATGTCATACGAAGATGTTAATCCCTTTTGAGCTGTGCTCTAAACAAAACCCAGGGAAAATGAAGTAATACATTATTTTGCATTTCATTTTCTGCACCTAGTGTTTCACAGCCCTGGTGGAATGCTTGACACAACACCTCAGCTTGTCCACTGAACACCTGTCAGTCAGTCCTCACATTCACTTCAGAGAACACTCAGAGCAGAAAGTAAATTTTCTCAGACATGCAGAATGTCACTTGCAAAAGAATGAATCTTTTTTTCTGTGTTTACCATGGTGGGAGTGGGACACTGCTGTTCTCATTCCAGTGTTCAGAATGCTGAGTGCTTCCTCATCAAGACAAAACTGTTGAGGGCAACAGCAGAGCAGTGTCACTATCAGCTCTCCATGCGCCCAGCTCATCCCTGGAGCTTCAATCCCCTTGATTTCCTTAACAGAAGCCACCTCGATTTTTTTCCCCCACTATCACCTGGATTATATTCATTGCAGAAATTTCTGCTCTCAGACCTGAAGGATTCTCACTGCCATGCTCCAGCTGCTGAATGTGGCTTGCTCTGTACAAGAGCTGCATTGGATTTTCATGTTGGGAAATTCCCATCTCCATGGCATGAGGCTGCCCTTTGAAAAGGGCTCCCTTTGGAAGGACACAGAGGGGTCTGCCAGAGCACTGCCTCCTTCTAACAGCTCACTTCCAGGTTTCATGATTGAGCTTGAGCTTCTTTCCCATCACAGCTTAAGTTCTTCCCCAGCTGTTTCCAGACCTTTCGAAGATCAGAAGATGCAGCAGCAGCAGGAAAGCTCACGTTTGCAGGACTTGTATGGAGGGTTCCTTTTGTTCTGTGTCTGTTGCTGGAGTGACAGAACCACACACACTCTGTGTTGGAGTCTCTTCTAAGATGGGAATTAAAAGCAGGTGGTTCAGGAAGTGCCTGTATCACTCCCGGCCTTCAGGACAGAGCTGTGTATTCTCTATGATGTCCCAGGATCCCCATCTCAGGATCTGTGAATCACAATGAAACATTCATTTGGCAGTTCAAGAGCAGGTGCTGCTTTAATGGTTTGCAGTAATTCCCATTCACAGAATCACAAAATGATTTGGCTGGGAAAGAACCTTCAAAGATCATCCTGCCAACCACCTTCCACTAGACCAGGTTGCTGAAAGCATCATCCAGCTTGGCCTTGGACACTTCCAGGGATGGGGCAGCCACAGCTTCTCTGGGCAACCTGTGTCAGGGCCTACCCACACTCACAGGGATAAATTTCTTCCCAATATCTGATCTAAATTTACCATCTTTCTGTTTAAAACCTACACTTCCTGACCAATAGTCCCATTTGTCTCTCCTGTAGCCTCCTTTAGGCACTGGAAGGGGCTTTTTCTTGCAGTATACATAAATGCCATAGCACGATGAAAACTTCAGTGAGTAGGATATTTCCACAGACTTCACCCCTTCAATCTTCATTCAGTTCTGTCTTTACCCAGAAAAGAAAACCCAGACTGGTAAAAACAAAATAGTGAATACACCCATAATACTGTAATGTTTCATTTTTCAGGCCTGTAGCACAAGTAGGAGTGCAGGGTGAAGGCTGCCCCTGCAGCCCTGGTGGTTCTGATCTGCTGCCACTGGGGAAACTCTGGGCTGGGAGCTGCTGCTTTGGCCCCTGGACTCCCCTCCCTTCCCTGCATCTCCAGACTGGCTGTATGCCAGCAATTAGAAACTAATTGAGAAGCTTTAAAAATGCATCTCTTCCCCATTCCTTCTGCTCTGTTTAATCCTCTCAGAATCTCAGCAGAATTCTTCACAAGGGATTTTGCAGCGTGTTTGTGTTTGCTCAGTGTCTGCAGCTAAAGCAGGTGTCTCAGCAGAGTGGGGCTCTTTGGGGACCTGGGAGGGACTCAATTTTCTTGCTGTTTTCTCTGCTGCTCTGCCCTCCTGGGCTCTCTGTTTTGGCACAGGCTGGGATGGCACCTGCCTGCACAAGCGTGTCCAGGTCCAGTGCCTGCATTGACCTTGGTGGTGTGGAGATCAGGACATGGATCTGTAACCCTGGCAGGAGTTTCTGTGCTTTCCCCTTACCTCAGTTTAATATTGAAATCCCTAGCCTGGGAATTTCCCAGAAGCAGGCAGAAGGTGGCTTCTTCTGGCCATTTCTGGATGCACAACTCCTGGATTTTTGCATCCTTTGCCTGGCAGTGAGGAGCCCTGATCAGTGACCACCACTGTACCCAGCAGTAGCCAAACATGCAACACCAGAGCCAGGCAGTGCCTGGGGGAGCCAGAGATCCCCTTCTGCTTTATAAGTCTTCTCCCTGACCTGTAAATGCTCCCTGTGGGTTTTTTATCTTCTTTTCTTCTGTTAGAGCCAGGATTAAATGCTCGAGAGATGGACTTTGTGTTCGGGCTCAGTTGTTTATTAATTCTCATCTGTAGCACAGTCTCACAAGCTGTGAGTTTTAGCTAACAAGGTAGAAAATGGCTCTGTCTCTATCTCTGTACAAAGCTTTTTAAGAACATAAACTGTCCAGTTATGAAATGACAACTAAATTACTATTACTTTTAACCCAATAACCAACCACCCTTGGCCCACAATGGGGATTTTTCTACCCAATTACAAAAAACCACCCAAACCTATGAGGAAGAAAGTGAAAAAGAAGGACTCAGCTTCTGCCCTAAAACCTCCATCTTGCTTTATATGTATTGCTATATTCTAAAACTTTAAACTCTATGTTTTCCATCATATGATATTCCACACTTCTATTCAAACTGCACACCCATAATCACAGTGCTATCAGTTACTTTTGGGAGCCTCTTCCAAGGCCTCAGATCAAATGCAGTGTTTTCTTGAGGATCAGTGCCTGTGAGCACAGAAAGCCTAAAATTCTCAGTGCCCAGGGTTCCAACACCTTCCCTCCTATCATGATTATTCCTGGGTTACAGATATTTATTCCCTGCATCCAGCAGGGAGTGGAAACAGTCATCCAACCCTCCCTGCAACACCTCCCCTGGCTCTGCATCCCCTTCCTGCTCATCCCATCTCCTGGCATCCTCCTGCTGCTTTTGCCTAGGCACTCCAGATTGCCAAGGGAGGGTCAGGAGTGTGTGGAACCATGGTTTTCATCCTCAGCCTCTGCCAAGTCCATGGAGTGTGGGTCAGACCTCACGTTATTGCTCTTGTCACAGCTCTTGTGGGTTTGGGGAGATTTAGCCCGAGGAAGAATTGTTGAGCACAAGCACTTAAATGCCTGGTAAGTAGGAAACAAGAAACAGCTTTGCCATTTACACCAAGATGTACAAGCTTTACACCATTTACACCTTCCTAGCAAAGGGGAAAAGGTCTGGAACAGGTTTGGAAAGCACAGAACAGGCATGGCCACCCTCATCCTTCCTCCTCCTGCAGGGTGGCTGCACGGGAGTGCCTGGGATTGTGAGGAAGCAGCTTTGTGTCCCTTTGCTTTTCCCCCTGCTTGTTCCAGTTCCCCAGCCCATTTACCAGTGGAGAACCTGTTTGCACGTGTTTATGGCTCACCTCTGATAAAGCCCATCAAGACATTTATGAAAGTAATGTATTAACATCATGGTCTGTCAAGTGTCAATAAGCAGAATAAAGCTCTCAGACTCTGCAGTTATAGAGATCCAGCAATTAAAGCATGTGATGAAAGTATTTTATGGGGGTATATATTACCATTTGGTTCAATTATTCTGCCATTAAACATTAAGAATAATTGAACCAAATGGTGCCTGATAGAAGGAATACATCTGCTCTGATGAATTCCTGCCAAAAGGCACTTGGAATCTTAGTACAAGCATTTTGTCACCCAAGATAACAGTATTTTTCTCTCCAGCTGAGGGGCTTTTGAAAGCAGAGCTTTTGAATCTTATTTATGACGTATAAATTGGCTAATTTGTTACCAATATCAAACAGCCCATAAGAATCAGGCAGGGTAATAGCTAACAAAATCCTGACAGCTTCATCACTTGCTGACTGCATGGAGTACAATGTATGCTCAATTAATAGAGAGGGCAATTATCACAGAAACTGTGAGCAAGAGCTAATTATACAGAAGCCAATCAAAACCAGCCCAAAGCAAGGCAGAATCTATTTCAAGAAACCTGAGATTTTTTTTCCCCCCCTCTTTTTATTTTTTTGGCTTTTATTTTCTGATCTCCATATTTGCCCCACCTCCACAAGAGAAAAGGTGAGGTGGCACCAACTGGAAGAACAGGTCGGCCAAGTTCCTGTCCATAGTGCTGTGGTTCCAATTATCAATAGCACAGGTTCCAATTTCCATGTGAAACAGGAAATCCCAGCATTTTGCTGTTTGAACACATTGCAATTTTGGTGTAACAAGGGATAACCAAAACATCCTTTCCTTAGGGCGTGAGACTTGCACCCGCTGACAGATGGGGACAGTTTAAAGGAGATTTAAGAGAAAATAACATCTTGATATGTATTTTTGAAAACAAATGATGTGTTCAAGGCAGTGGGAAGGGCAGCTTTTAATTATGGGGTAAATACAGCACTTGGCTTGTTAAATTCTTGATGGTCTCTTAAATACTCAGAGGCTGCTAAAGTGTGAGGTCAGTCTGCTGCTTTCACTGAAGCTGAAGGAAAAAAATTCTATTTGAAAACATGGATTTCATTAATTTTCCTTGGCCTTGATTTCCTGTAGCTCTCATGCTTTGGATAATGTTGGTCAGTCTTGGAAATATGCAAAATTATGAAAATCTAAAAGAAAAATCCCCTTAGAGGGAGATCATGTGAAGGGCCAAGAATTCTCCATTGTTTCAGAAACTGGGAATATTTTAAATGATCTTGGTTATATTCAGCAAATTAATAGTCATTCCTGGTCCTGCAATTATTTACTTTTTCATTAATGGGGGTTTTAATTTAAAATGTTGATCTTTTACATACCACCACATTTAGAGACCACAAAATTAAATATTATAATACACACACACACAAACAAAGTAAAAACAAAAACACCCAACAAACGAACAAACAAAAAACCCACCACCAAAACCAAACCAAACAAAAAGAAACCCACCCAAAAGTCAACAACAAAAAACCCTAAACCACCCAAAATCCATGATCTGGCAGCCACAGGTAGCCTTCTGCTCAGTAGAGTCCTTTTTAGAATTAGGAAGCAAGTTGTTTTACTCGCAGGTGACTGGAAAAGGGACTCTTTTTTTCCCCTCTGAGGACAATAATCTGCACTCAAAGTACTGTGGCTGAAAATTTATTTTTGCTCTTGAAGATAAATGACCATTTGGAATGTATGTTATTCACTGAAAGTTAGGAAATAACAGTTTATACTGAAACCAAACGAATATTGTCCTGGTTTTGATTGATTCATATGACAAAATCTGAGTTTTCCTGTGGCAGAGCCAACACTTAGTTTTTGTCCTGGATTTTTTTGCTGTCGTCCTTGTTTTGTTTCAATAAAAAGACTTTGGATGCATGGATTGTACTCAGCAGGATGTTACATTTTGGAAGCTGCTCTGTGTCCTTTCTGGGAAAAGAAGCTGTTGGGTTCCAAGGGATTTCAGAGAGAGGTGGAGTCAACATTTCTCTTTCTTTTTTTTCCCCCTTTTTTGGGTTTCTTGGGTTTGTTTTTTTGGGTTTTCTTTTGGTTGTTTTTTGGTTTGGGTTTTTTGTTTGTTTGTTTGTTTTTGGTGGGGTTTTTTTGGTTTGGTTTGTTTGGGGTTTTGTGGGGGGTGGTTGGGTTTTTCCCTTTTTTTTTCTTTTTAATTTTATACTAAAATTATTCCCTGAATTTTTCTGGCTGCAAAACCCTCTGGATCTTTGTATCCATGTGTTCTCTGCTCGGTGAAAAACAAGGCTGTTTATCTGTGGAAGTGATCAATGGCTCCTGTGGGCCTCGGCTCAGCAAAGACACCCCACAGCAGGAAACCACTTCAGCCTGTGCTTTGCTGTAAGCAGAGCTGGAGAGGAGAAGCTGTGTTCCCTGAGCAGTGATGGAGAGATGCTGATGGGGTTTTTTTAGTTCATTTTTATCTCTGAGGGGTTTATTAGGCTTTCACCTCCTTCCAGCTGTGTCGTAAGCGGGGCCTGCGGAGGAGTTTATTGCTCACACCAGCCTGGAAGACCACCTTGTCCCCCTGGGCCTGGTTCTCAGAGCTCCCACCCAGCACTGCTGCTTTAGGATTAGACCCTGGTGCCATTTTCGCTGGAGAAGTGATTCTGGCAAGCTGCACCCCTGGCTTAGTGCTGAGTGATCTAACCTGCTGGGAGTCCCCTCCAAAGTTTAAGCTGTGCACACTCCATGTGCTCTGGAATCCCTCAAAGCACATCCACAGGGCTCAGTGACTCTCCCAGTGAGCTGAAAATCTGCTCCAGGTCCTGACATGGCCGGGATTTGGAGGATTGAATTAGTGCTGCCCTGTGGCTGAGTTAGCCACTGTCATCACTGGGGTGGCTGATCCTGCTGGCTCTGACCAGGGAGGGGTCCCAGCTGCAGTGGGAGCAGAGCTCAGGGGCTCACCCCCCCCCAGCCCCTTCAGACCTGAGCTCTGCTGTGCTCCTGAGCATCAGCAGCAGATGCAAAGCTGCGTGGATGGGCAGTGCTGCTCATAAGAAAGGCACTGGGGTGCTGTGCAGGAGACCTGCCTTTTGTTGGTGGCTCCCAGCTGGTCCCCTGTGGTACCAGGACAAAACCCCTTTTTATTCCTTTGTACCTCAGTTTGCTATCTGCCAAATGACATTGGTTTCTTTTGTAAAACCCGAGGCTGAAGAGTGATACTCCTATTTACTGCTGTATGAAATTCACCATGGTTAGCTTATTCAATGTCATTCTTCCATGATTTAAAAAATACCCTTAGTAGTTGCATTTATTTCCTTCAAACCTTTAGAGCTCTGAAGCCTTTTCAGTTTCTCCTGACAGCTATTTAAATCCAGCTCTTTTCAGTTGCTGGTATAAATTTCCAAAACAGAATAATGTTGGCACACTCGGTTAAATGCTTATTGGACGGTTTGCACTAGCAAGTTCTCCAACAGAACTCCTCTAAACTCCAAAATTAGTTTTTCTGGGTCCATTTATGACTAATCACATTAATCCTCTTCTCTGGGTCTGATGCTGATAATGAAGCATTACTGTGCTCTCTGTGAGATACAGGTTTGTCAGAGCAGCAGAGAATGGGATGGGAAATAAATGCTCCCCTGTTGCACCTCTGCCAACAGAAATCCCAGGGTTGTTACAATTTGCGTGGAATGTGAGGTTTGCAGTGTTGAAAGGATTGGGAAATCCTTCAGCGAAAGCTAAAACAGCTTTTCCCAAACATTTCTTCCCTTGCCTGGTGCCTGGACACATCTGTCCAGCAATATCCAGCTGGCAGGAGTGGCCAGGGCTGGCTCCAGCCTCCTCCGCAGGCAAAACCAAAGCAGAGGTGAGACCATGGCCAGGTTTCCTGGGCACAGGAAGGGAAGAAGTGCTGGGAGCAGGGAGGAGACTGTAAGTGTTGTGGGGGGCTGCTCTGACAGTTCCTTTATTCCTGGTGCAGCTCACAGCTGGTCTCTGCAGTGTTCCATAGCTTAGAATTTTGCAAAGCAGGGACTGAGTTTCATTTCCCTGATTGAAAATAACATTCCACCGGCGCTGAGTGCTTCCCTGAGATGGGAAGAACCAGGCAAGGCATTTTCCTGCCCAAACCCCCGTTCATTTATCTACCTGCACATGAGTCTGAGCCTCACTCTAAGCAGGTGTTAAAGCTTTGCTGGGTCAGAGCTAATGTACAGCACTAAGTGTTTTCCAACACAAAGGGAGCAGAATCCTTCAGTCCAGGCACTCATTAGCACTGCCACCATTTGTCAAGAACATCTTACATCTCCCTTTGCTCCGTGTTTTGCTCCATGCACGTTTGATATTCGTGTTTCCACAAAGGTCCTTTGTCCTGTGGTCAAACCTCTCCCAAGGTTCAGGGCCCTGGCTGTGGGCAGCTGATTCTTTGGGTTGTCCTCTCCTCTGGGAACATGAAGATGTATGTGTGATCCAGCCAAGTACTAACCAGGGCTTGAATGACTCCCAGGATCCCTCCTGTTCATTTTGAGTTGGGAATATATCAACCACAGAGCAAAACAGCGTTCCTCAGCAGTGTGTCACAATGATTGGTTGTATGGGTGTCACAATTCTGCAAGAAATACAGTAAGTTCCCTCCTATTGTCAGGAGTGCTGCCTCATGGGGAGGCATTTGTAACTAAAACTGTTGCTCATTTGCAGAATTTGTGAGAAGTGTGAAACCTGGGCTGGAAATACGCTGGAAAGCTGTCGCAATAAATTTGACATAATATGCATGACGTGGATGGATGGATCATTGTTTGCCAGGCCTGGCAAATAAAACTGGTGTTGTGGAGTCAGAATTACAGGGGGAGAGAAACATTGTTCTACAAGGCATGTTTCAGAGAGGAACCAAATCTGAAACAACCATATATTTTACTTGTGCTTAAATTGAATAATAAAAAAGGCTCGCTCAGAAATCTTACTGTGCTTGGGAACACACGTTGCTTTTTTGGTTGTTGTGAACTTCTAAGAAAGTTCCTTACCAATAAATAGAAACGCCTGTGTATCTGTTATTTCTTTTTAATGTTATTAAAAGATATTTAAGAAATTGGAGTGAGATACCTAAGAAAGAAAGCAGAGAATCAGCCATGCACGGTTGTGCCAGGGAGAGTTTTAGGACAAGCATTTTAAATTTCACTTGAGATATCTTGTTCCCATTCTTGGTGCCCTTGCAAATCCCCTGTATGTCTCTGGCATATTCTTTATTCTCTTTGGCCTGTGTTTTCAAAAGTCATCTCCGGGTTTGATGTTTGCATTTCCAGCTCTCGGAGGACCTGTATGAAATATATAAACTCTGTGCAGCAGTTCCACTTAGGAGTTTTGTACCCTACCATTTATCTGTCTGCATCTTTCAAACCAGGATTATGTCTTATTATGTGCACATTTCTAGCCCAAACCAAATCTGAACAGTTGGGTAGACAGAGCATTTACAAGTATACACACTCTCAGGAAAATACAGTACCCAGTGATGGGTAAAAGACATGAATTTGAATAGCTGGGAATTGCAGCTTTGCAAAAACAGGCTAGAATTTTGAATTTTATAGTAGAAAACAGTGATTTCCTGCTCTTGGGGAATTTAGCAAGATATGCCTGGAATGCAGTACCACTTCTGGCATGTGCAGGGCTTGATTCTGAAGTGTGCTATGGTTTTTACACTTTGCTTTAAAAAGCAGCTGTGGATCCATCCCAGCCACATCCAGACTCCATCCATGGCTTCCAGCTGTGAGATTTAGGGCAGCAGTTTTCCAAAGTTCTTAAGTGAACTGGGCTTCAAAGGCATCTTTAAATTCTCTGTGTATTTTCTGGGAACAATTGCATCTCACACGGGTAAGATGGGCTTTCAGCAGGCAGCTCTACATGAGCAGGGACAGCTGGAGGACAGAAAGTATTCTTCCCAGAGGAAGTACAGAAGGTATTCTTCCCAAAGGAAGGGCAGAGTAATTCTGGGCCCAACAGTAAGAGATGCAAAATCTAAGCAAGCATGGAAATTGCCCTCATTGAACAGCGAAGAGCAGCCAGGAGCAGGGCTCTGCAGGATCCACCCCTCACAGCCTCCTTCCTTGTTTGTTTGAGGAAGTGACGTTTTAAGTTTGAGCTTTCATGTTTTACAGATTCTGTGCTGCCCAGGGGGGCAGTTCTGAGCCTCATATTAAGTACTAGTAAGCTCCCTTCACAAAGTAAATAAATGAAACAAATCCTTTTCCTGCTAAAGACCAAAGACAACTTTCAAGCCCAAAAGCACAAACAAGCATGGACTGAAGAGAAAAACAAGAAGGATGAGACCTCACAACCTGAAGCTGTAGTTGGACAATTAAACCCCAATATGCAAATGGACCAAAACTTAAAGAAGTGTAAGAACTCATAACTAGTCAGCCATTTTGTGACCATTCTTACCCCACCTTGGGTGTAGCCCTGGTCAGGCCCTGTCCTGCCCAAGGTGGATCCTAAAGGCCTTTGAATAAATATCTACTTTATTCTTTGGCTCTGTCCAGTCTCTGTTTCAGCTCAGCCTTCCCAAGGCATCAGAAGAAGGATCTGTTTGGCCATCAGCACCTGTTTGTCAGCGCCCAGATCACACCTGGGAGGACAAAGCTGACAGGAGAGGTGGATTTACACCTTTGCAAGGTTTCATGCTGCAGATCTCTCTCTTTACAACCAAATTTCTGTTCTTACCAAGGGAACAAGGAGGCAGCCCAGACAGTAACTGTTTGGGGAGCCAGAGGACAGCTCCCTTTGTGCTTGAATAAAGGCCACCATCTCACTCACCTGTGGAGCAGACACAGGGTCAGAGATATTTTTTTAACATCACCAGCTGCTTTTTATGTGCCCATGGAAAATTGGGAGAGATAAACGTTTTTGCACTCTCACCAACAAGCTGCCTGTGTGGGGATGAAGGTCACCTTGCAACAACTCAGAGCAATTATCTGAAGGAGGTTAGATCTCTGTCCTCTGCCTTTATATTATTCTCATAAACTGCATTTTTGGCATCACTTAGAAGCCAGGAACATATCAAACCCACATATGTCAAATGCAATTGACATCAAATACCTTTCATCGAGCCCCAAGCCTCTTGGCGTCTTTTGAGCTCTGCACCCAGGAAAGTGGCTTGTCAGAGATGATTTTTCCAACTGAGGAAGCAAGCAGCATAATGAGACAGTGTAGCTGCAGCACACACCTTCCAACAAGTTTCCCAAGCGCTCAGAAACCAAACCGTCAGCCTGAATAGTAATTAGCCCATGAAGAAAGCTGGGGGTACGAGGAATGTATGAACTGTGTTAGCAGAGCATTTATGGCCCCTCATTGCCACTCTCCAAAAGCATTTCTGTCTGCGTTCCCCATTTTCAACAGCCAAGATCATAGAACTGTAGAACAGAGACACAAAACAAAAATCCAGCTGTGTCAAGTGGCAGCAGCGTGCTCACTGCAGGAAATTACCCAGATGTGCCAGATGCTGTGCAGATGTGCTCAGCACTCAGCAGAGCCCTCGAGCTGCTCACAGATCTGTTCCTCCTGGGCTTCACAGCAGTCAGGAGGTATTTTTGGCCACCTTTCCCAGGCTGGGGCAGCACATGTGGTCAGAGGGAAATGCCCCCCAGTTTCTGCACAATAGGATTTGCTCACAAGTAACTTTATTGGGTTTTTTACATTTCTTCTCCAGAGCAATAGAGGGTGAGCACTGACCCAGGAACATGCAGCCTCCAAATACAGAGATATTGCCAAAGGTGCAAAGGACCTGGTGGTGAGGCCCCTTTTCTGATGGCAGCTCTGAGTTCCACAGGCGATGGAACTGCTCAGCTGGACTGAGGTTTGAAGGGTGGTCTGTTATAAAATCTGAACTCCAGAGAGGCAGCTTGAAGGGCTGGATGCTGTTGTCAGGGATTTTCTGGGCTGACTGAAATAAGTCAGCCTTGCTCTGGGTAGTCATAGGTCTCACACCACCTGAACTACTTCTATTACAGGTGTTTTCCTTTTTCCCTCTTATTTTCTCTTTTATTTTTTCCTCTGAATTCACATCGTTTCAATATTCCACACTTTAATTTTATTCCTTCTCTTTACACATGGTCAGATAAATTATCAGGGGGTGAGTCTTTATCCTTCTTTCATGGTCATTTTTGAGGTTCTTTATATGAGTTTATTTTCTTATTTAAGCCATGACTCAACTCCCCAAGATGGAAAAAATATTTTCAGGACGGACTCACCTTCCTCATCTGGTGTAATGAGGAATCAATCCTTGTGTTATCTTCTCTAATTATCAATCATCTTTATTAGCTTTTATTTTCCAAGATAAAAAATACGTATGTTCACAAAAGATCTTAACAATGCTGGAATATAAAGTTGGGGAAGTGAACAAGAACTGACACAGTTTTCTGGATATATTTTCACAGTTTTTTATGAAAACTTTCATTTATATGAACCTCCAGAAGGACTTGACTTGGAAGAGTTTTCAGTAGGAGGCAAATATTGGAAAAAATTTTATTACTTTTCAGTAATGGAACACCGGAAGCTGGGCCTCCCCCAAAAAAGTAGATTTAGCAATTAGCACAGAAATTCTGGACAGAATGTCTTTGAAACTGCCCAAGCCTTAGGCAAAGTCCAAAATGGCTCTGGCCTGCTCCCACCTTGGAGTTGTTCACAGAAACCCCCTTTTCATCAGCTAACACAGAAACCCTGACTTTCCCCCGGCTGCTGTGACCTGTTCATTCATCAAGGCACTAGAAGACACTTTGCCCTTGCCTTTCCCCTGTCATCAAAGGTTCTTTCTTCTCTGCCCTCCTCAAAGCCTAAAACCAGAAAGAAATTATCCATTCCCCCTAATTAATGTGCTGATTTTTACAGAAATAATTTATGTCTCCGTGTCCTTCACTGCTGTGAGGCTTCTGTGCTCATTAGGTTACTCCTTCCCTGTCTGAAATGTTTGGCCGCTGCTTCCAGGCGTGGCCAGCACTGTGTTTTGGACTCTCATGGGTGAGATGCTGAATTTCTAGAATTGGTGAAGTCTGGGTTTCTGCCGGATCTTGTGTTCACTGCTGGGAGAAGAGACAAGCAGAAACCCCAGCCCTGATGCCTGCCCAGGGTCACCCAGCTCCTCAAACACCACCAGCAATGACCCCCAAGTCCCTGCTGATTGTTTAAAAGATTGCTTTTGTGTAAAAATAACTTGCATGATCTGACTCAAGCTGAGAGCTGAGAGTTGCTAATAAGATGCCGAATGATCAATATTTTAATGGTCAGGCACAGTAGAAATTACTGTTGTCCATACTTCATGCTGTTAGCACTGATTCATCAAGGATTGAGGTGGTGGAGCTGCAGGTCCATTTCAGATGTGTTCAAAGTCCTTTTTTCCAGGGGAGGAGAGGCATGTGCCCTGACCTGATACAAAATCTACACAGAAAACCACACATTTCCTGCACCAGCCATTGAATCAGCAGTGCTGTTTAAGCAGCAGTTGTGCTCTGAAATGCTCCTTCGAGGACTTGTTGGATCAGTTATGTTAAAATTGCAGAGCAATAGTGTCTGTAATAGACTTGTGCTGGGAGAGTAACTTGCCCTACTTAATGTATTCATGGAAAGCCACAGCTGTAGGTTTTGCTTTTGTACAGGTCAAGCAGGGGGAATCACTGCTGAATCAATGTCCCTGACTCCTCCAACGCCCAAATTTACAAAGAACACATTCCTTCTAAAATGTCTGTCTGCTTTTTTTTTTGAGTCGGCCTCACCAGAGCAAATTCACATAAGGTGAGCCTCTAAAAGGACTGATTTTCTGCTCCCCTTGACTGCACAAGATATTCAAAAATTAATGAAAAAGTGAAACCCGTCTGGCTTCCAGGGCGTCACGTTTATGTCTGCATAAATTCTCCCAGGTCAGCTCAAAACCAGTTCAGGGTTAAAATCTCATCTAGTCACCTAGATTAAAAACTAATTTCTCTAAAGTATATCCTATATTAGAGCCTTTTCATGCAAATAAATAGCCAAGGGCCTCATTCTCTCCTTCTCTATTAGTTGTGCATGTCATGAATTTGAACAGAACATTTTGTCCTGTACTCTAATTACATGCATTATAAAGAAAAATCTATTCCTTGCATACATATTATTAGGAGCAGTTCGGAGGCACCATTCCATCAGGGTGGCCGTCATGGTGGCTTATCCTGATATTGACAGTTTAATCATTTTGTTTCATAGGAGATTAAAAGTCATATGATGGCTGTTCCTCTGTGGAGCAGCCGGCGAGGCCAATTGGAGTCAATCTGTGCTTAAACGTCTTTTCTGCTCTGAAAACAGACTGGCAGTTTACAAAATATATTGGGTAATTATCAGTGGCTATGGAGGAATGATAAAAAAATACTGGCCTGACGGCAGAGTAAATAGGGCTACTGTTAAAAAAAAAAATTAAATAATGCTCATTTTGCTTGCAGCTGTGCTGCAGCACATGCACATGAGCAGTAACTTAGTTGTTTGCTGATGTGTTCACGTGTATGATCATTAGCAGCTTCAATTCCCTTCACTTTATCTAACTGGAGAAGGATGGAGCAATTGATACCCCAGACAGCCACCTAACACCTATTGCAATTAGAGTTGCCTTTTATCAAAGGAGAGTGCCACTTCCTTGGAAAGAGGCTGAGAATCTCAATAAACATAATGAAATATTAGGCCTCTCCCCTTGTTTATTTTGGTTTACAACAGCCTGAATTAACTTCCCAAGGCAAGGTGTGATGGAGCCTCTCTCTTTGCAGGTGCAGCCTGGGAATATGGAGTGTTAAGCTCTACCCGCTTTTGCCTTCTCAGTGTGGGACACAGTGCAAGGAGTTTTTAGAAGATTGGATTATGCTCTCTAAAGATTAGCCCACTCCAAACCATCACACGTGGGCCACCACAGATCTCCTGTGGCCTGAAAAAATGTTGATAAGAATGAAATTCCAGTGGATCCTTCACCTCCCTGAGGACAGGACTGTGTGTAGCATCCTAAGCAGGCAGCATCTGAAATCCAGTGTGGGTCTTGTGTGAATGGAGCTCCAGGGATGTGAATAACTCTGTACCTGCACCAGATAATATGGGAGGGCTGCCAGTGTGTGTGTGATATATAACCTGTCTGTCTACATAGCTGTTAATTCAATTTATTTCTAGTCTGGGACAGCACAAGAACCTGGTTACTTTATTTTTTTTTTTTAAATCATTCAATTTAGTCTTTTTCTCTAGTATGTTTCAGACATGATAAATACCCTGTATGTTCCAATGATGACCTTAAAAGTTGAGAAAGATCAATAACTGTCCACCAAGAAATTTGTAACTTGACTCCCTTGAGTGCTTTTCCTTCGACAGAGCATCTTGAAAAGTGTGAACCAGTGTTCAGTAACTGCCTTGTTACTGTGAGAGTGCTGTATTTGAGGCCACAGATTAAAAAAAAAAACCAAAAACCACCAACTCAAACCAGTAATTGATAAAATATCTTGTCTCTGGCTGAAATTCCTCCCGGAGTGGATAAAACATAATTATTTTTATCTTAAATCCCTCTTGATGCCAGGAAGGTACATTTCAGCACCAAAAAAAAGGGGAATCAGAGCTGTTGAAGATTTTCACTGTGCAGGTTCATGGGGTTTTTGGTTGTGCAGTGTCAGGTGTGGATGATCCAGGGAGGCTCCTGGCCTCAGCATCAGCACTTGCTGTCTTTTTGAAGCTGTATTTAGCAAAGCCCTGGCACGAGGGCTTAACAGGAGCTGGGGAGAAGGTTTTATTGCCCACCGAATGTCTCCCTGCTGGAAGAAATATTCTGGCTGCAGCTCCCAGGCATTAACCTTTCACTTGGCTAAATCAGCCAGAATTGCCTCTGTGCTGTCAATGTTTGCACACAGGAGCAGTAATTATGAGAGCAGGATCATTCCCCCTCTCTAGCAGAGTGCAGTCCATGAGGAAATGAATTGTGATTGGGAAACAATTGGATGGTGGAGATGTTCCTAAGGAGAGAACCTTATTGACATTATTTTCAAACTAACAGGACACATCCTTGCAGTGCAAATATTGCTTTCTTTTGCAAATGTGAAAGAGTTATTACTTACTGCTCTGTGAGAGGACAGACCTGCCACTGAGATAATGGCAGCTTAGTGTTTTATTGTGAATCTTTCCACACAGACTCCATGATGTTTATGATAGCAATTGCATAGACAACCCATTCTTCATTTCCAGCATAACTAAATTACAAGTGACAGCAATATAAAGCATGATATTTAATTGCCTCAATGAACATTGACTTCCCTGAGCACATATTATGCACTCCCTGGCTGACACTCTCCAGGGGTATGTGTCATTCTGTGTTTTGGGGTTCCCAGGTTGAGTCACTGGCAAGAGTTCTGACCTTCTGTGGTGAAAGACTCGGTAAATGGCTTTAAAATTAAGACTTCTGTGGAAGGTTTTGGATGCTGCTCTCTGTCCCCCTCTCCCAGGCTGTCTGTTCTCAGTGTCACCTTGGCCGGCTCCAGCAGAGGGGAGGGGGCGGTGTCCCCGCAGCAGGTTTGTGAGGGTTGTTCTACTCAGTGCTGCACATCTTCGTGGTGAATCCCAGGGCAGCCTGCAAATCAGGAACGGGGGGAAAGCAAAAAACAAAGCAAAATCAGCTTAGAGGAGATGAGAAACTCTGTTGTGGGAGGTTTTCAGGAGCAAATTAGCCAAGTACCTGCCAGTGATTGTGTGAGAGGACCAGAGGTTCCCTTCCCAGAGCCGTTGATTTGGGCCCTCTGGAACACCACACCTTCGAGGATTCCCTTCTCTGACAGCAATTCTAAGTAGCCAAAAGCATGCATAAGTGCTAAGAAATACATTGGGAAATTTAAAAATACATTTGCCCTTCTTAACCTGGAAGCCTGGGGATGCCTCTGACAATGATAATCTGCCTGACGTATCTGCAGTCAGTGCAGCCAACTCCACTCTACAAAAACCTCTGTAAGTCGATAAATCAGATGTCTTATTCATCCTAGACCCTGTAAGTCCTTCTGCAAAGAGGAATTCCTAATATTTGGGAGCCCAAAGCGTAATAAAGCCTTCAGCTGGTTTTTTTATGAATTGGAAATTACCGGAGCTATAACTTTTAAGAGAGCACTGAAGTTTTAGCTGATGTCCTAAATTATTTAAAATCATATAAAGTGTAGTGCCAGTAATTATTTTCCAATTGAAAATGACACTTTTAGAGAATGTGTTGATGATGTCTTATGTTCAGGCTGTGCATGGCATGTACATAACACTGTGCAGTTATAAAACTTTCAGTGGGATCATTTAATAAATTCTAGTGTGTGTTTCTCTGTAACTATACCTGATACAAATATCTGGTGTCTGTTTATCTAGATCAGATAAAGACACACATAAATATCTTAATTGGAAAATATTCTTATGCCAGCTTGTCTACCAAGACCTCATTAACTCTCGATACATGGTGGCCCATTTTGGCATGTGGATATATAAGATGATTTTATTTCAAGAGCACAGAGTTCTGTAAATGTCCTCTAAGATGTATCTGCCCTAGAGACTGAGTTAGTTTTTGATTGATTTCTAGAATTCCTGAGTTAAAGATGCTTTAAACTGATAAGCTCAGTTTGTACAAACACTTGAGATCCTATTAGACACAGATGTAAAACACAAATAGTTTTAAAGTGACTGATTTGGTTTTATTGTTTACAGATTACTCCATGGAAAGGATTTGTCCTCTATTGCCCATGAGCTTGTTTCAGAGAGAGCAATTTACTTCTGACAGAATTGCTGTAGCCCTGTTTGTATTACTGGTGTGAAGTCCAGTCTGAGGACAGGTGAAGTGCCCAGCACTCATTGTTGTAGTTACACAGCTCACCAGTGCATTGTGAAAAATTTCCATGGCTCTAGGATTGCACATTTTTCTGTCATGAAAATGAGGCATCAAAAATCCCCATTGTCTGTGTCACAGACAATGTTCTGTTCTGACTGATGCTTTGCAGTTTTCTGACTTATTTCACTGTTTTGTAATTCGATTCTCCCGTTGCTGTGTTCTCTTTTTTGATTCAAAACAGGAAAGGTTAGAAAGTGGGTGGCAATCGCAAGCAGTCTGTGGGAAGAAAAATGTAGAATTTTTTATCAGTCGGATGTAGATCCGCTGAATTGTTGGATTCCTTTGGTTTAGTCAAGGTTGGACATATCTGCTGAGGACATGATGCAAACCAAATTCACACCGCAGAGATCAATATCCAGAGAGATGTGGGCTGAGTGTGTCTGTGACAAATGTTGTCATGAGGAGGAGAAACGGAAGGAATTCTCTGTGTCTGAATTCCATGAGCCTTCAAAGAATCTTTTGACCCCAGTGCTGTTTTCTTCCCCTTTTTTATGTTCAAGAGAACTTCATGTTTTTGCAAGAGATAATCTTAGAGAGACGAATGGATTCAAACTTCTCTGGAGTTTTTCATCCCCAGGTTCTACAGAGCAAAGAGATCATCCAGCTGCTACTCAGGAAAGTTTCTTTGATGTAAAAGAAACCTGGCTAAACCTCTAAACCTGTATTTGGAACACTGCTCCAGGGTTTCATCCTCAGCATTTCCCCCACTCTTAAAGTGGGGCTGCCTTAGTTGGTTTGTGGAATTAATTAAAATTAATGTTTTTCGGCAGCTGTGGTGCTCCATGCCTCACTTGCCCCAGCTGCAGTGTGCATGTCAGAGGCATGGTGAGGGGGAAAGCCTGCCAGAGAGACTGGAGGATTCATTCTTCCTTCAAATCCAGCAGGTGGGAAAAGATAAAAGACCCACATTTTTTAATGACTATTATAGGTGTGAATCTTCACATCAATAACACATTCATACTGGATATAAGCCATGCACTGTATGCCAGAGGTGCAGGCAGGTTATTTTTCACAGCAAAGCAATCCTGACTCTGGTGAAGTGACTGCCTGGGCTGGGTTTGAGCATCCCTAGGACAGTGCAGAGCAGCAGTTTGCTGGCAGAGTCTGATTCTGTGCATTCAGAGCCTTGGTTTCACTGTGAGTCTCCATCCTAGCAGCTCCCAGTAATTCTGAGCCTGGGAAACCTCTCCCATTTTTCTTCACGATACCAGTACCTTCAAGCACAGAAATACACTCAGACTGAAAAATGCTACTCATGGAAGGAACCTGCACTATACATTGTCTTCTTATTGAGGAGAAAGGTCTGTATTTGGTGCTGGCTAGAGCTTCTTCAAATGGACAGCAAAGGTTTCTCTTGTCATGGAGGGACATTTAGTTGGCGCAGAAACACATTTTCAGCCTTGCTGTGAGCTGGAAGGGGCACTTTGGGGTAATTCTGGGGGAGAGAGGTTTTTACAGCATCTTCACCTTCCCTGGCTAGTGCACTAGATCTCAGTGTAATAAAAGCTGCCCACAGAGATGGCTCCCACCACTGGTCTTGGTGGTTCTTGTCCAGTGGCTGAGTGACAAACTGGCAAGGGAGAATTTTATCAGCATTGCCGTGGTTCTGCTCACCATGGCTCATTTCCTTCAAGTTTTATAAAACCTCAGCTCTAGACACACACTCAGCCCTGGCTGTAGCTGCAATGGCTAATGTCGTTTGGCATTTATTTCTCAACATCTTCATCTGGTTGAGGACTTAAAACACTAAAATTATTTGGTCTTTGGAGCACTGACAGGCTTGGTCATGAAATCATGGCACACACCATAAATCCCCTCTGTACGCCGTTGTCAGAGCAGCTCTGCGGGTTACATATTCTAAAGGTGCTTCTTGGGAATGTGTTAATGCCATCATCAGAACTTGTTCATAATTGGGTGTGAGTTTTGGAGGGGATTTGGTAGTTTTTAGGACTGTCAAGGCCAGTGTGCCATGGAGGTGGAGTGACACGTGGAGAGGCTCCCAGCCTGCAGGCTCCTGTCCAAAATCTGGTCAAACAGGAGAGCAGAGCATGGGCACAAGGAGCCCCAGGGGTCTTCATCAAATGCCAGCAACTGCGCAACAGCAGAGCTGCAATAAAATCCCTCTTCTGGTCCACTGTCCTGCCAAACCCAGCCTCCATTTCTCTGTCCCCACACCCCAAGCTCTTTTGATATATCAATCAGGAAAAAGCTGCTTCTTATCACCCCACTTTTCTGTTTGCCTTGGTGAAAAATCACATTGCACAGTTACTCCTTTTGTTCATCTCCACTTTCATTTGCAGAAGCGCTAATCTTCCATCCTGAATGGAATTAGTATTTTTGCTGATGTGTTTTGTGGTGAGAGCCCTGACAAAACTCGTTTGTTCACGTAGACCTTGAGACCTACACTGCTTTACGTGCAGTGTAGGATGTGGCCATAGGTTTGATTTGCCATGTCCACTTCTCTGGGGAGCCTGTTCATTGCCCCACCATGCTCTGGGTGAAAAACCTTTTCCTAATATCCAGCCTAACCCTGCCCTGACACAGCTTCATGCTGTTCCCTTGGGTCCTGTCCTGCTCACCAGGTCACTCCCTGAGTCCCTGACCCTCCACTTCCCCTTCTGAGGAAGCTGAAGGCTGATCAGGTCCTTGGGACAGACATCTGGATTCTGTGAAGCTTTGGGTGTGGGTATGAAAGCTGGAGGTGTGGAAGGTCCAGTGCAAAGGCTGCAAAGAGAAGGGGAACCTCATCAGAGTAAGGGAGCTGGTCATGACCTGAAATCCTGGTGATTGACACCAATGGTAGCCCACTTGCTTCATTGGACAGGATGCTAGAAGTGAAAAGACTAAAAATTCTCACTTCCTGTTTATTGTTTTGCTTGTTGCTTTTAGTTAAGCCAGCGGGGATTGTTCTAAGTAACAGTGAGCAGCCCCAGTGTTACGCTGCTGTCTCCTTGGCACTGCATCACTGTCTTTGCTCTGGGGGCTCTCTGAGGACACAGGCTTTGCTGGCCACTCAGTCATTTTGACTTGTTACCCCTCAGCTGGGACCTCAGTTTCAGCTCACAGAACTGAGAAAGACATTTTTAAAGGTGGTATGTGAGCAGAGTTTGTTGGCATTTAAATATGCATGTAATTTCTACAGGGCTTTGGAAAATTTTGCTGTAGCTTACAAATGTTATAACTTTAAAATGCCAACCTGATTGTAATTGTAATGCCCCTTTCTCATGTAAGCTGCAGAGGAAAGTAATTCAATTTAATAAAATCACTCACTGTTTAAACAAATGGAGGAGTAATTAAATGTAACGGATACTGTGGTTTCTGTACCAGTCCATGAAGTCTCTAACGAAATCTGCAACTCCATCATGAAGCAATGACAGATTAAAAATGAAAATGAAAAAGAACAGTAGTCATTATTTTTGTGATCTTCAACAAAAAATGTGCTCAGCTCCATCTGCTAGTTCTGCAGCTGTGGTTAACTAATAAACAGTATTCCCAGCCCTGCACTAACTGTATTTGATGTGGCTGGTGCACAAACAAAGATGTCTTGGCAGAATAAGGTGCTTTATGATTTGTTAAAGAAGAGCAGCCTTGTCAGTTTTAGATTCAATGGAAGCAAAGGGGAAAGCTTTGCCTTTGACATATGGAAAAATAAACAAGCCAAAGAACATTTTACTCACAATTTTCTGAAACTGTAAAACATAATATAGAGTAATAGTAAGAACGTGCTCGAGGCTATGAAGAACTAACATCAGCTTCAAGAGCACCCACAAGCTGTGGTTTTCATTTTCCTTTCCATTTCCAGTGTCTTTGTCGGGTAAAACCAAAGACACCCCTGAAATGCTTCAGAAAATTTCTCAATTTACTCCAAAACCTTTCTTTCGGGTCTGTCATTGCTCTGGCTGGAAGGCAGCTGGAACAGAGACTCCTGTGATCTGAAGGAAACAGAATGGCCTTTGGCCTCTTCCCTGCTTGCTCCATGCTCACAGCCTCAGTGGAGTTCCCAAAATTGTGAAGCCTGTGTCCAGGAGCCTTGCTGAACTGTAGTCTAGACACATATGAGGCCCACTGAAAGCAAAACTTCAAAAGGTAAGTTCTCTCCTACAGTGCTTCTCACAATATCAAAATTTCTAAGGAAGTGATTATTTTTCAGAGATTTTACCTCCCACAGCCTTGGCAGGAATCACAAGTAACATATCACCGTAAAGCAGAATCTCTTTTCCATTGAATCAGCTGTGTATTCTGTATTTTAATCTTAATTCACAAAGTTTAAAACACTTCCATGTCTTGGTTCAGGCACATGAAATCCTAGTAATTTTGAGTCTAGGAAATCTCTCTCATTTTTTCTTCAAGATACCAGTACCTTCAAGCACAGAAATACACTCAGACTAAAAAATACTACTCATGGAAGGAACCTGCACTATACATTATCTGAATAGTACATATACATTATCTGTATGGATGTATATGTGTATTAAATTATACATTTACACCCAGAGAATGCAAGTGCAAGGTTTCTTCTACTCTTTTGTTATGCACGGATTGAAATGGTTGGTTTCAAAAGTTAATTACTCCATTGCTGTCACAGAGTTGTGCCTGAAGCAGCAGTGAGATTTTCTCTTCTCTGGCAGGTATTGCTCTGCCAAGGTGGCTGTGAGTCACCCTGGCAGCCAGTGTTGGTTCAAGCCTGGCACAGGGGCTGAAACGCTGCTCTTTGAAATGAAAGGGAAAAATCACAGAAAACTGCTCTGTCTGAAATACTGCAGTGTTGGCAACAGGAAAACAAGGAGATGTAATTCTGCTGTCCCTTGCATTCCTTCTTCAACCACACAAACCCAGAGAGAGAGAGGATTTATGTAAGACCTGGTCGAAATGGAGATTTGGGTATTTCTTCTGGGGAAGAATGATTGCTGCCATCCGTAGAAACCAAAGCATTTACACTGACCTAGCTACATAATGAGGCACGAATAAATATTTGTTAGTACCTGACAGAAGTGAGTAAGGGCCCTTTGCCACTTTCTGTAGAAGAGGTCTGACTGCAGCAGGGGACAGTGGGTGACCAAGGAAAAGGAGAACCAGGTTCTGGTGCTTGCTGTCATTGCTGCCAGGGGCAACAGCAACCTCCCTCCCCAGGGGCAGGACTGCCTTGAGAAAACTCTGCTGCTTTCCCTCCAGAATGCTTCATTAATCTCCAAGCCTTCAGCTGCTTACACCTGATTTTTTTTGCCTTTATGAATAGCTTTATTCAGCTCAGTGAGCCAGGACAAGTTTAGGACTCAAACTGCAGCTCCTGGGCTCTCTCTGAGTGCACAGAGATCCCCACGAGCAGACCCTGCCTGAGGTGACAGGGCCTTAACAAATACAGATGCCATTGAAATTCTGAAATTAGGAGGCAGATGGGGAGAGCTGTGTCTATAGAATAAAAAGGCAAGCTGAGGCATGTTTATATTTATCAGTATATAAATACCAAGATGTAGATGTATACAGATATTTGCAGCACAAACCCACACAGTCACGTCAGGCCTCGGTTGGTTTGTAAATTGTGAATGAACCTCAGGAGGGCCCAGCTCCTCAGTGATGTACATCCAGCACATTCACAGCAGATGAACACACAGCCCAGAGCCTTTCTGGGGACACAAAATGGAAAAACAGAGAAAAGGAGATTGGCCTTACTTCTCTTACCAATTTCTCTCCTTTGATCTCTCAAATGTAAAATTACAGCTCCTCCAATACACTAAAAACTACCCCACAGATGAGGCCACATTTTTGGTCCATGTGGCTCCTCTGCAGCTGTCATCTGTGCCTCCCCAAAACACATCTCAGAGCATCCAGCCTTGTGTTTGTAAACAGCACAATGATAAAGCTAATCTGGAGGAATGCACAGATGAGCTGTGTTCTGTTCAGCCAGGAGCTTGCTAATAACTTTCTAAAATTGTGCTCCGGCATTAATTGAAATCATAAATCCCAATCACATTCAAAGCATAACTACTGTATGCCAGAGGCTCACTTCAGTTCTTAATCACACTCTTCTGGGGAATTTTCTTGCTGCTTCTTCCTCCCCTCAGGAGCGGCCATATTTATTATTGCAGTTCAAATACCTGGAGATATTTCAGTTGAAAAGCCATATAACATCTCTCTAAGCATGTCAATACGTGTTCGGCTTAATATGAATGTCTGTGCCATTCCCACTGGAGAAAAGTAAAAAAAACCAAAAATGTCAGGGAAATATATTTGACTTGTTTCTGCACAGAAGCCTGCAGATATCTTGTATCTAAAGAATATTTAAATTCTGTTTTGTTAAGACAGGGTACTTACATTATGCAGTGGAGCAGCCAGGAGGTTATAGTCTCCACTAGACAATTTGCCAGACAAGAAAGATGGCTTAGTTGCAATGTTGACAGCTTTATTCTTGTGGCTTTGGCAGAAAAATAGGCAAAAAGATTGCAGAGGCGGCGGGATAGAATACAACATGTAAGTTCAGAAAAATATTAACTGGTTGTAAAATGAGTGGGTGGATGCACTAAAGGCGGTGGCATTTCAGTTATATAACAACTTATTGCAACATTTTTATGGCCAGATTATGCTCTTTTTCTGTGCTGTAATTTTGCATCTGCTGCCCAGCTCCAGTGGAGAGGGACAAAATGTTTATTTGGAAGAAGAAAAGGGCAGTAGCCATTCATCATATTCCCCTGAATCATCCCACTGGCCTCAATGAAAATCCCCCTGAGAATTGCATTCCATTTCTAATATATTATACACTGTGATTTTACAGATCTGCTTTTATTTCTTAGAGCAGCCACTTGAATAAAGCCCCTGACCTGAGTGTGGGTTTAGGAGCTGCAATGTGCATAACTGAGTGTTGGGCACAGCAGGGGAGTGGACATGCCAGGGTGGTCTCCGCAGGGAAAACCAGGGGTTAATACCATCCTCCTTCTGCCTGATGAAGACCAGGGACCTGATGCACCTCCACAGTCACGTTCTTGGGCCATCCCCTTCTCCTGAGCAGGACAGAGCCAATTCCCTCCACAGCCAGAGCAAATTCAAAGGTGTGGACAGTGCTGGCTGTGCCGTGGGTTTGTTCTCTCATTCTACGTATGGCTCAAAACCAATTTTTTCTTAACAATCCCTTACGCACAGCATGAGGGACCTCCCTGGCACCATGGTCTCCATCCTAAAGAGCATTATTCTTGAATAAAAGGAAAGAAAATAAATGTGATTGCTCCCGCTTCAGCCCAGGGAACTGATAGGCATTTTCCTTTTCTTCTCCTTTTCACAAGTGTGGAGGCCTTTAGAGGAGGACCCTTGGAGCAGCTGTAAAACTTTATGGGGAAAATTGTTTTGTCTGTTCTTCAGCTGGGGCCCCCAGAGATAAATTTTATACACTGAATAAACAGGATCTTGGAGCACTCCATAACCCAGTCTGCTGCATTGTGCAATATCCAGAGGAATAATCTCCACTACTTTGGGATGAGTGTAAATTGTTTCTCCAAGTCCAGGATTAAAAGAGCCACCAGTACCAGTTCCCTGCACCTTTCTTGGTCCCCTGGAACTTAATCTTTATCTTCTCAGTGCCACTCACTGCATCCAGTCTGATTTTCTCAAGATTTTCTTTTTTTTGTTTTCCTGGGATAAATTGAATAGGAAACAAGAAAAAATAAATACATGATTTGGAGGGGGGTAATGAAAACCCCTACATGGTGAGATAATTCAGAGTTTTGTAACTTAAGGTTAAGAATTGTCTTAAAATTGGGTGACAGAGGTAAGTGTGGCAAACCTGAAGGTCTTAGACAAGAGTAGGGATTTAATCACCAGGTTGCACACATTCCTAAATCCAAAAGGTGACAGCCTGGACAGTCTCCCCAAAGACAATGTGTTTTTCTGTTCCAAGGATTCAAAGGTTGTGTGGGAATTGACTAGAGCAGGTAAGAAATAATGGAAGAGCCAAAGTTCAGTGACCAACACAGGAGAAAACAAGACAAACACCACCACCAAAGTGAATGAAATATAAACAAGGAGACCAAGGGCAATTTATACTAAAAACTGAAGACTGATGAAGAAAGAAACTCAAATAGAAGCTTGAAAATTGTCAAGAGAGTAAAAGTAGATACCAAAACCAATTCCTGCAACTGGAGAGAAGGGTCTGTCTGCTTTGATGTCTTCCCTACAGCTCAGTTCCCAGGAGGGTGAGGAGGGAACTGATGGGGGATAGCTGTCTAGAAAATAGGCTTTTGTTTTTCCCTATGGAAAACATGGAGCTTTTCCTCCGAAACCAAGAGACAAAATATTTCCAGTGCACTTTCAGTGCAAGGATTTTTGGTGGGTTTGAGATAATTTTTTTGTTAAGAAAAGTCATACAAAAATGTTTTCAAAAAAGTACCGACACACATTTTCTGGTAGCTGAGTTACTGACAGTGTAAATACTGAGAAGGGAGCACAACTTTCAAGGAGAAAGAGCACCAAAGGTCATTTTCCTGTTGCCAATCTCCCTGACATCGTTCCAGCCAACCACCTGAACTAGTCTTTTCTTGATTACCACTAGAATTTTATAACCTGGATCAAACTTATTTACTGAGCTCTTCTCTGTGTTTTTTACCCCAGTGTTTTCTGGTTTGAACATATTTCCATTGCATGAACGTTTTATTTCCCATTTTTACCAGTGTGCTGTGTGCAGTTTGGCTTCGAGAAACTTGATTTTTCAATAAAACATCTATAGAATGTTATTACCAGGCATTTAAAAGAGTATTTTTACAGAGATGGAGTTTTGTCAGGAAGGCAGCAATTGATTATGTCTGTGTGTAAACCTGATGGGTGTGAATACTTCTGCCCTGTCACAAAATAAAAAGAGCATTTGAACTTCTCTGCGAGCTAAACTACTCACAACAATGGATATTTTAGCAGATACATGGTCTTGAATTTCTCCATAAAAACCTCAGAAAACTTTCAGGGAATATTGGACATTTTTCCCCCTCCATTCATCTTCATGCAGCTCGAGTGCTTGTTGTGCAGTTGGTGTGATTTTTTAGCAGCGCTGAAGACCAATTCCCACAGGACCATTTCCCCCTCAATTATTCTGTGGGTGTACAAAACAAAAGAGGAAAAAATATCCTATCACCAGTGAAGGAAGCTGTGACAGGAGTACCTTTTTTCAGGGGTTATTGTGTGAGCACAGGGATTTTGCTTTTCATTCCTGTGCCTTACAAAGATTTGTTCCTTTACATGTACCTGGGGCAGGTGAGCATTGCACCTCCCCTAGCTACAGTAGCAGGATATGAAGAAAAAAAATGACAGGATAAAATATGCTCATGGAAGTAATTTGCCTACCTATGTCCTCATCTAAATGAGGTTAACTGGATCTTTCATGAATTTACAGCTGTTCTGAAGCTGTAAATTATGGGATTCTGAGATTATGAGATACTCAAGGACCAGAGTAAATCCAACCAAGAAAATCTCTGGAAGTCCCCATGTGGGTCAGAAGCTTAGGCCTGCTCCCCATTCACAAAATATTTTGCGGTTTAGTCTCCATGTTATAAAGATATGTGAAATAAGCAATTAAACTACACCATAGTCTATGTTCAGAATTTTCTACATACAGCAACAGCATGTCAGTGGAAATTGTGTCTTTGTGGCTTTTCTGTACAGATATTCAGTTCCTTCCTCGTGTCTGCCATGGTTTTAAAGCCTAGACTTGCTTTAAAAATCCTGCAGTTCAATTCCGTGCAGAGATTTCTGTGTTTTACACGGGCCCCACCCAGTGAAAGTGCTCTGCTCAGAATGTCTCTGGGCTCATCCCTCCCCTGGTTTTGCCTTTTTTTCAGCCATGTTATCAGTCATACCTGACATGGCTCAAAACAGGATTACCGAGAAAAGAAGGCACCAAGTAAAGAGTATTTTAAGCAAAGTGGAAAGCAATGCAGGAGAGCAAAAAAAAAGGGATAAAAATCTTTTCTGTGCAGTTCTTTCCAGGACTGTTCACTTGGAGTCCCAGGGCGCTGCTGCCATGTTTGCTGCGTTTTTATAGACAAAAGGGGTGTTTGCACTGTGAGCTCTACAGCACTGGGACGGTGGAGGGCTTTGGTTTCTGGGCTGTTTGTGATCCCAGCTCACGACTCAGGGGAGACATTTTTGCTCCAATGACCTCTGAGCTGCCTTTAGTTTATTGATTGGCTAATAGGGAAAATTGATTTTTAACTGACTCACCAGTTTTTAGACCTGAACACAGTTGTCACTTCCAGTAAGGGTACTTTACTCCATCATATAAGTTGTCTCAGTCGTCAATTCATTCTGGATGCTGCAAAAGGCAGGGATGTGCCAAGAGGTTTGGCAAGGAGCCCAGACACAGAAGACATAGCCCAGCAGAGTCCACAGATAAAATGTGTTTAATATTATGTTACGCCTGTCATACATGCTCTGGCATTGGCAGAAAACAGCTGGCCATGCCTAAGGGGAAATAGGCTGAAAATAAGGAAATTCAGGGGCTATCAGGGAAAGATACCAGGCAATACCAGAGGAAGAATACTGGGGGAATATTTCTAAAGTGTCTCACTTTCAGGTCAGACATTCTTGCCCTGAGACCTTTAAAGATGAAAGTAAAGTGGTAGCTGGAGATGCAACAAACAGAAACATTGATCTGAATTGGACCTATTCCGACTTTAATATCAACAATCTGAACTGGAGGATTTCACAGGTAGAACGGTTGCTTGTATTTCATAAATGTCCTCCTGCAAGATCCAAGTCCAAGGGTTCCAAGTCTCAGTTCCCTGCTTGTTCTCATCTCACCTCTGCCCTTGGGAAGAGCCAGACAAGATGAAGAACAGGTTGATTGAGGTACAAGACACTGTTGGGGTTTTTATTGCTGTTTTGTTTCCTGAAAAACAACAACAACAACAAAAACCAGGAAAAAAAGTTATTTTGGCTTCATCTGAAATAACCAATTTGCCCAAAGCAGTAGATTTTTATCTTCTGGCTGTTTAATCAAAACAAATCATTAAATTTTGCAGGGAAAAAAATGTAATCTTGAAATAGAAAAAAAATGTAATCTTGAAATAGAAAATGAAGGAGCATCAGCTAGAAATGACAAAATGAAGCATGGGAAGAGCAAAGTGAAATGCATTCCATTTTTAAGAAAAACACTAGAACTAAAGATTCCAAAATTTTCAGAAAAAAAGGGTTTTTTTGTTAAATTGAAAATATTTCTCTGTGTCAAACCAAACTGGTGAGTAGCTCTGTGCCCTCCTTTCAAACTCATCTTGAAAAGAAATTTTCATTTTCTAAGTGATTTTAATTTATGCAATTCTTCTTTATCTGCTTCTAGGTTCAGTGTATAAACATTAATGTATTTTAATTAACATAATGACATTAATAGCTTCAATGATTTGATTGAAGTGACTTGATTGTTTAGGATAATGGCAAACTTTACTGGGAAGGATGTTGCTACTCTAAGTTCAGTCTGAGGAGCAGCAGCTGTGCAAACCAACCACTTGGCATCACAAATATCCTAATTTGCGGGACCCCGTCTCATATCTGGGTGTTAAAATGTTGAAACCTGTAGGTGGAGCATATAATACTGTCACTAGGATGGAAATTACAGGTTAAATTCTGCAAGAAAGTCCTTGAAATGGAGAGTAAAATATATGTGGATGTAACAGGAACTAAAACAACCACTACTGATTTGGGATATCCATATCACGTGAGTTTAACTTACGACAAAATCCATAATCAGAAATAACCCTAAACCCTCCATCTTGTTTGTTCCAAGCACAGACATTTCCTGACAAACATTCTTGGACAGATTTTTTTCCCTCAGTACATCTGAGCTACGTCTCCTCTCGTGACAAACAAGGCTGGGAGCTGACAAAAGCCAATCTGATGCAGTGCAACCTGGTGCCACAGATGAAAAGCAGCAGATGAAAACATCTGAATTTAATGAAAATCCTTCAGCAGGATAACTGGGTGTCATGCAAAGACGCTGCTGGGAAAGATGGAATGTTTGAGCCTCAGCTCAAGCTGGCCAAGTCAGAGGGTTACAGAGATCATGGTCTAGAGAAAGGATCATGACACCTTTCATTTATACATCAGCACATGCTGAAATTTTCATTCTTGTGTCGGTTTTCCTTTTCCTCTTCTTTCTTGGCCTGTCAGCTTCAGAGAATTCAAATTTAAACATCTTGTTGAGCTCACAGCTAGACTGCTGTTCTTCAAGAGATGGAAAGTAAAGAAAGTAACACAGCTCTGAAGTGCTCTCCTGGCTTTGGACCACATCTTAGCCTATAATTTGTGAACACAGGGGCCTGCAAACGAGGAAATATAGCAAATGTCTACAGGTAGGATGTGGTTCTACATTTACTTATAGCTGTTCTCAAATACACATGCTGCTCTCCATCATGTCAAGTGTGTGGCTCAGTGTGGCATGGCAAATTTTAAAGGATACTTTTCATTGAAAGCTGCAGACCTTGATTATATGTCTCAATTTTTTGCTGTTGTTACATACTCTGCAGTATTCTCTGGGGGCTGAGTGGGATTGCAAATGTGTTACAAGAACATTAAAAAGTAATGTCTCACAATTGTGTCACACAAAGGGAAAACTCCAACTCATTTGCTGATAATTTTGAGAATATGTTACCCCTGAAACTGGGCATACATGCACCTGCAATCTGCAGCACTGAGTGCTCCCATCCTCTGCAGGAATCTCACTCATTTCTCTGGCACTACTTGAGGATGCTAACACTGATCCCTGGGGGAGGAAAAGAGCCTGCTTTTACACTGAAATACAAACACTGACCTCATGACTCCTAGATCATGCTGCAGGACAGATGTGTGTTACTAAAGGAAAGCAAACATCCAGCCCGAGACGTTCCTTTTAATCTCCCATCTGCATTTCTTTCCTGCTTTTCTCTGATGTTTAAGGGTGTTTTATGCTCTGTGTGTGAAGTGTTGCCCCCTGTCAGAAGCAATCAGACATGTAATAGACTGTGGGCAGCTCAGCTCATTTCTCAAGCCTCCAAAAGGCATCAAAAACCTGCTTTTTAAAAGACGTGGTGTTTACTTGCTGGTTTAGTTTGTTCTCAATAATTCATTGCCTACTAATGTCTTTTTTTGTTTTATCTTGCTTATTCTCGGTGGAGGGAGCTGGATGTTATCTGAAGGCAAAGGTTACTGTGAGGATGTGGAATAAAGACCCCATAATGGTTTAGCCATTAAGGCCTAGAGTTTCAGATTTGGGGGTTTGCAACATTATTCTTTTCTTTTCAGTGAAGAATATCTCTATTAAATCCATCTAAGCAGGCAAATGAGGAAACCCCAACTTTTTTATTAGACAATTATTCACGATTTGTGATGTTTATTAGAGTTTTGTGTTGAGTTTGAATCAGAATTTCATTGCAAGGTGCTAAATGCTCTGAACTGTCTGAAGCATTCCCTGTGTGCTTTCTGTCAGGGGTTCGCCACTGTTTATTTCATCATGTTAAGGAAAGACAGTTTAAAATTGCATTTTACAAAAAAAATTGAACAATTTTAGGCAGGATCACTGATTAACTGGATGGTCTGCTTTTCTGAGCTCTTGTTAATACTGACTTGAAATTTATGTAGTTCTAGGCACTGGATCAGTATGCAAAAATCAGAAATTTATAAATATTCCTCTAACCTCTAACCATGTTTGTATTACACCAACCCAGCCTATACTCCTAGTGAGAGCCCTGCCTTTCTCCATGGGCCAGGCCTGGCCATGGTTTATAAGAGAAACATTGTTAAATAATTTATGCTATTTTGATCTCACCGATTTGATAGATTACATATTGCAGTGTGACTGTGCAGCACAGCTGAGCTACCAGCAGATGCTGTCCTCATATCCATATTGCATATGTATGTGTGTGTGTATACACGTCTTTTTATTTTGTGTTCTATTTATACAGGCTCTGTTCCTCACATTTTGCTCATTCCTTTTCATTAATTATATGACCATTGGATTATGGGGAACTTGTGTTCTGGGCATCTTTTACAAGAACAGGTTTTCTCAGGCAGTTGTTTCTCTAAAGGTTAGAACTCCTAAATGTTATTTTTCGTGTCCAGTGTTCTGAATTCAGATGTACAGAGAAATGCATCTCTGCTGGAGAAACACTTCAGCCATGATTTTCAGTTTTCACCTCTCTATTATTTGCCTGTTCTCGTGGACACTCGGAGTCATGGCTGGAATATCTGGCATGAACACAACAGCAGCCTTCCTGAAGTCTTTATCTTGGTTCTCTCTTCCTACCTTCAGCCTTTTGATCGAGCCAGTCTATGCATCCTGAGGGCAGAAATGCCTTGTGGAGAGATTTCACTTCAGCTCATTCATAACAGGTATTGGTAAAAGCTCTCCTTGCCTCTCCCAGGATTCAAAGAGCCTTTGCCATTACCTGGCAGCATCTGCACGAGTTCCCCTCTCCACCACATCTGGGCTGATGCAAACAGCAGGAGTGGAGCTGTGCCTGGGCTGGGTCTGCACAGAGACCTCACAGGTGCCCAGGGCAGCCCTGGGAATCCATCAGGCAGCTGCCTGGATTTTCACTTTAGAAATATTTTAGGAGGGTTTGATATCCTGAAATTAAACCTCTCTTGCAGCTTGCTGCATTCTCATTCTCCAAGAAACTCAACCTCGGTGGAAAATCCAAATCAAGGTGAGTTGCAGGGATCTCCTTTCCCTGGAGCAGGCAGTCTGTATCTCTGTCGCTCTGGAGAGCTTGGTAGGCTCAGTTTTACTGGTGCTACACCAACATTTCATCCCCTTTGTGTTTCTGTTGTTCTGTTCTGGCATACAAGTTCTTCCTCCAGCAGATTAATTACACAGGAAGTATCAAAGAGGTTCCTCTAAATCCAAAGTACATGCTTTAACCCAAAGTGAATACATAACATTCCTGCTGTGTTTCTTTCTGTGCACAAATTTGCTCCCTACTCAGGAGGATTTTAATAGGTAGAGTTGTATTTATCATGTCAGTGAAAAGTTTTGATTTAGCAAAGTGTATTTAGACCTTCAAGTCCAAATTTTTTGTTGAGATAAACACAAGATGTAATGACATCAAAGTAACTTGCACAAGAGGAACTTCACTGGATTCCTCTCTGGAGAATGAAGGGTGCCAGGAAGTGGTTTCAGTCTGATGTAGTGAAAGGTCATACTTGTTCTTTTCTGACAAACAGAGATTTAAACTCAATGCAGAAAATTACCTCCATGCTCATACCAAAACACCCTTGTGTCTGAAGATGTCTTGAAATCTGAATGAAAACACAGCCCATCAGAGACTGGAGCTGCAAACAAACATCTGCTAGAACTGAAGGACTGTTCCCATCACCTTGTCTGCAAAACCTTGTTCTCTCCTTTATTTATAAGCCAGGCCTCAAAAACGAGTTTCCCATGACTGCCCCCCAAGAGAATCTGTCTGTTTGAAGGCTGGCACATTTTGGCTGTCTGTAAACTGTGGGGGTGAACTCACAGACCCCACTCAAACCTCCTTCTCTTCCCATCCTTCTGCAAACCGTGGCCCCAGTTCAGGGCATTGACTTTGCTTTGATCCGACACAGACTGAAAGGGGAGCCAGAACAGGTCAGACAACACCATCAGGATTGCAAAAGCATCATCATTAACCAAATACCAGTTTGCCAAAATCTGCTTATCCCCTTACTGGGTCCCTGTTTTCCCCTGGAGCGTGTCTGGAGCTCACAAGGCCACAGTCTTCATGCCAAATCCTCTCTGCCTCACGTCGCACCTCCTGTAATAGTTTTTTCTTGTACCACAGGAATGCAGCTGCTCATTAATAAAACAGCTGCATTGTGGGTGGAGAGGAAGATTGCTCTGATACCACGTCTGCAGTAACTAGAGATCTTCCTGATTTACCACACTGCACACAAGGGCAAAACCTGAAAGGACTGGGGGTTCATTTCTGACATGGAAAAGCCACAGCCTTAAAATAATAAAGATGAGTCTTGCCAAACAACCTCTAGATGGCTCTTGAGGCTTGCTTTGTCAATTAGAAAGTACCTGAAACAAGTCTACATCAGTCTAGAAAAAAGATTTTCCTATTAATCTATTACTTCCTCTTGCAAAAGATGAAACCCTGGAGTTTTTGCACATAATGGGAAAGCCTTCCTTGGTTTTATCAAAAGCAGCGAGACCCCCCTCAGCTGAAGAAAGGAAAAATGTTTGTTGTCTTTCTATCCAGAAAGCCCCAGTTGTGGATTGTACCTGGGCTTATTCTGCTGTAGTTGCTTCATATTTATTCCCTCAGGTGTGCAAATTACCACTTTTGATTGAAGCTTCTCAGGTAAAAGAAGGAACAGCCACCCTTTTCCCTAAGCAAAACTGCTTGGAAGCATCCACTTTACCTGGTTTTCAGAAATTCTGTTTAGATGTGCACATCCCCTTTTTTAAATTTCAGAGGGCATCTGGTGATTATTGCTGATTCACAAAGGAATGGGAAGTGAGGAAGGAAGGAAGGAGAAAAAACCTGCTCATAGTTTTGAGGCAAATCACATCAAATCAATCCATGCTTCACGTGGAACAAATCCTGTGAATTATTTGCTGCTCAAATTATTCCTGAGCAGATCATATTGATATTGTGATATTTGTAATCCAAAGAGGCACAAAGCAAAAAGGGTAAAATCTGTTAGGAACTTGGATTTGTCACATAAAAAAGTATTTGTACCAAGAAGTGCAATGCACAACTGAGAGCTCACATGGCTCCTACAGAGTTTGCTCCAGCACAGGAATGAGATATTTCCATAAGCCAGATGTGATAAGAGTTACTTAACTTCACTACTAACTGCTTGTAATTAATTTCTCTTCTGGATCAAAAATTCATCATTAAAATTCTAGGGCAGAGAAAATATTTATTCCTCCCCTTACCAGGTCAAAATATAAAAAAAACCTACTAGCACAGATTTGTGACATTTAGTTGGAAAACCCAATAGTCCTTTCAAGATGAAGAAACGTTAAAAGATGATGCCTACAATGAAAATATGTGTGTTTCTTCCCTTATGTAGTAAGAAATTATACACTGTTTAGTAACACTCTGAGGTACTCCAGAACTAAAAAACAACGGATTTCATTAACATTAATCAAGTACCATGCAGCAAAGAATTCAATGCATTCTTTGTTGCAAAGGTTAATATCTCAGAGGGTTTTAAATCAAGAAAACCTGTAAAATATTCATAAGGTTAAATACAATACAGAAGTGGCCAGCCGAGACAGTTACAATAATTTTCTATAGTTTTGGGGGGGGAAAAAGTGAAAAAAAAAGTCTTTATATGTCAAATGTTCCACTTCAACCAGAGGGACAGGGACAGACCTTTGGCTGCAACTCAGCTGCTTTCCTGAGTGCTGGAATGTGCCTCTGGATAATAATGAGGGACACACTTTTCCCCTATGAATGTACCTGTACACTGTATGGCACAAAATCCATGTACAGGACTCTTCCCTTTCGGAAAACTTTTGATAAGAGGGCTATTTTTAAACAAAGAAGGATGCAGCACTTGACCACCTTTCCATGCTCATGCACCAAACAGCCCGTGTCTGTTGTTATTTAGGGCTGAGTATGCTGAATGTAAGGAAACATCACAAAAGATAAACCCTGATACTGATCAAAACTCATCATCTGCATGTATCTTTTGAGATAAACTTCTTCTGGATTATCTCCAACTGGGAATGCTACCCAAACTGAGCTGGGAGGAGTTTAAAACTTTGCTTAAAACTGAAATTCATGTCGGCATCAATTTTTCGGCTTTATCTAAAAAGCATTGCGCCTTGCTAAAGCATGCAAGGTTTCATTCTTAAAACAGCAGACAGGATTAGCCAGCAGATGCTCACCGAGAGCAGAATCTCATTTTTGGGAGGGAGAACTGTGTGCCTGGGACCAATTTATAGACATTCACTGCAATGTCACATTTTTTTATAGGTTATATAAATAGGTATGAAAAAAAAAAATCGTGTAACCACGGAGCAAAAATATGACCTGCAGATTATAAGGTAATTAAATCTGAGGTTATCAAGGAGAGTGCTCCAGGAGTAATTTATTTACCACGTGGTGTGGGGGGCTGAGGTGTTCTGATGTTTCTTGCTAATGCAAAATGAATAAGCATTGGGAGCTCCAACCTGCCAGGGCTAAGGAATTAAGGAGTTCCCTACCTGCATCTTTCACTCCTGAACGCTGGCGATGACAATCCAATTTGCAAAGCAGCAATAACCATGTGGTAACTGTCTTTAAGAGGCACTTACTCTGTCATGTTATGGTCAGTGAAATGATGGTGGAACTGATCTGAGGCAAACTGCCTTCATTAGGTGGCTGTCACCCCCACAGAGACCCGAGTGCATTTTGCTGCTCGTTGGTGCAGTGGGTTCCTGCCTTGAGCCAGGTGTAAAGGAAATGTGAAGAGCTATTTGAGAAAGGATTTAGACAAGATTTTTAGGCTGTGCTGTTAATTTCTAGGTGAGTAATCCAATCTCTTCCTGTCGTTGCCCTAGGAAAAAAGATACTGGAAGTGTTTGAGAACATAGAGATGTGCTCCCACAAAAGGAGGAGCTGGATCAACACAGATATGTCACTCCTTTTAGTAAAAGATTCATCTTGTTTTTTCACTTCTGACTTGCCTCTGATCAGGGGCTGAATGGAGAGATGAGTCCAGTTAACGTAAAATGAAGTAGAAGGTGATTACACTGATTTGCTGTGATGTGCTCCGAGCTCAACTACATTTCATTGATTAACTGACAATTTAAATAAACAGCAGTGCAAGCAGATACATTTAAATAGGAACTGGGTTTTTTTAATCTTAAAAATGTGGAGTCTTTTTGATTGTAAATGGCTGGTACCCTGTGTTTGCTCAGGCCACAGCAGTTGCTGCTGAAGTCACTGCTTTACATTCACAAAATAAAGTGATGTTGTCTTTGACACCTGGACTCAGGAACAGCCAGTGGCCAGGTTTTTACCTCTTCCCCAAACTCAATGAGACTTAAATGAGTTTTAAGTGCTCTGCTGGCTGCAGGTGTTTCCTGTAACTGGGGCAGTGGATATTTTTAGCTTTTTTCATTGTTTATGTCTTTGTCAATGTGTCCCTGAGAACAGATGAGAGCATTCAGAGCATTTCCCTCTGTGCAATCCTAAGGATACATTTAAGGGAGTGCTCATGAACTCCTCCCCAAAGATGAAGTGGGGCCTCTGCACATTGCAATTATTAATCTTCCACAGCTGGATGGTTCCTGCTCTGGCTTTGAACTATCACTCAGCTGTGCTGGTGGAGGCTGAGTGCCTTTCCCTAAACCTTGCAGCTGTAAATGTCAAGAATGTACAAACCCAGGCTGCAATCTGCACTTGCTTGACAACTCCTACGATTAAAACTGAAAATAATTTTGATGTAAGAGTATCAGAAGCTCCTAGCCTGAATGAGAGTATCCTTATTGGTAAAGTCAGGCAGTCTGCATTCCAAAACCTGTTCCTAGACTCTATTTAAACACTGGCACTTCCAATCCTATCAGTTCAAGTCCAATGATAGCTGGACATGAGCATGTGTGAGTTCCTCTTGTCATGAAAAACAATATAGAGAACTCCTCGAGGTAAAACTGACCCTCATTTCACTGTGTGCAAGACACACAGCAGCACTGAAAAACCTGAAAATACTGATTGAATTGTTGCAATGATGCATTTCTTCTAATCTCCTGGAAAACAAGTGAACAGTGCTGCGGGAAACAAATCCAGTATTTCCAGAGGCACTAAGCTGTTCCTCCATGTCCAATGATAGAAATTTGACACGTATTTATGTATATATATATATATATTAATGTACACATCATACCCTTTTGTTGTGATGTTTGAGATTTCAAGACATTTTTTCTTTTTTTTTTTTCTCGGTAGTACTGCTTGAAAAATCCAGCAGCTGGCCAGTTGTCTCTTCAATGTTCTGAAGATTCCCAGCTCATACTGGAAAGGTGGGAAAAAGGGAAGATGAAGCAATGTGGAACTCAGCATTGCATCCCTGCTGGTTTCTGTTCATCAGAACACCTCAGCCCCCCACACCACGAGGCCACATATTGAAAGACAAAAACATTGTTGTCTTCCTTTCCTGAAATGGGAAATCTTTTGGTTTACTTCTGATTTACAACTTAGAGGCACAGATGAGCCTGGAGCAAACCTCCTCATTAGAGGAGTCCCAGAGATGAGCCTAGGGACAGGTCTGCACTAGCCAATGTTATTTGCTTAATTTAATTAGACTTGTGGCTAAGTGAAAGTGAATTTGGGCTACTGGACAAAAGGAAAAGGAAGGTTATGGCAGGGGAAGAAATACTAATTTCCTCCCCAGGAACAGCAGGTCTAATTTCCTCCTCAGTAACACCACTTCTAAGCATGGTGTGAGGAGGATAATGGGAAGATTCAGCAGGAGGCAAAGGTGAGACAGAGGATCCCTTGGATGGGGTGAGCTGGACGCTCCCCCAGCTGCAGCACTGCTCTGTGGGCTCCAATTTCCATCTCTGCTTTCCTTTTCTCTCCCCATCCTCGGGTCCAGCTGGCAGGCACTGGCATCATGCCAGAGGACGGGCTCTTCCCTCCCTGAGGTCAGCACAAAACGCTTCCCCAGCACAAACGAGGGCAGGTCCAGCCTCTGGAATGAGTCGTGCTCTCTGCAGCGGGCACTGCCAGCAGGTCCCTGCAGGGCTGGTGCTGCTCCAAGCCAGGCAAAGGCGCATCTCCACACGCATCTCCCAGCCCCCTCTTCCTCTTTGTTTTGAAAAATGACAACGAATTCGCACAAAGCCTCAATTACAAAAGATTATGGGCTTCAATTTAGTGTGTGCTGTAAAGTTGTATTAAACGATCAAATGCTAATGAGGAGAAAGGCTCTTCTAGAGAAACAAGGAATTAGCATAAATTAATAGAGTTCCATATGTGCGAGTTTTATGGGGTAACAAAGTATCTCATCATAAAAGCATAAATATTAAATTTAATTCTTGTTGGGGCCAGTACACAGCATTACAGTCAGCACAGAAATATGAATTAAAGTGTGGGAGGGAGCAGAGTGCTACCCAATTCAGGTTCACAGAGAGGTCACTGTCATGGCTCTGCTGTTTTTTTTCTCTGTTTTCCAGCTTCACAGCTTGAAGCCAGGTCCAAATGGCAAAGCAGTATATACATGGCCTTGCCTGCAGTCTGGGGAGTCGTTTGTTGGCTTCCCTTGGTGTGTTACCAAGTCCCTCAGCTCTGCCCAAGAGTGTATCTGCTGGCTAACACTGGATCTTCCTGCTCCTACAGCTGACAGAAAAGGCTTCAGAGGCATTTTCATGGTGCTTTCACAGCACCTTCCCTAACCATGTGGAAAAGAGCTGCTGCAGGTATAAATTGAGTTGAATTTGTGAGTTACATTCAGCCTTACCGTGTATTTCACATTAATGCCGTGAATGAGTTGCTATAATTAAGATTAATTTTACTGAGGTAAAAAGCAAGCTCAGTCCTATGTGTTACCTTCCTGGACAGCTGTGGCACTGATCAGCATAGGCTGCTCCAGCCACGCTCTGCACACACAGGGAAGGGTCTTTGTGCCACTGTAATAAACATATCAGGCTCTTGGGCTGGATTTTTCTTGTACAACCCAATTTGTGGGACCGAGGAGTAAAGCATGTTCCAGTCCTGCTGTATTTCACATGTTCTAGTGTTGCATTGTTAGAAGCATCTCTCTTCAGCAGTGCACGTGTGTTCATGGGCTGTGTTTAATGTGTTTACTTTCTCTCCTACAGTTGTGTAAATATGTAGGTGTCTAAAGGGGTAAGTTCATTTTCACCTATAAGTATATCTGTGTCCAACATTTGAGTATGTGTATTTTGCTGTCTTCTAAAATTAGATAAAACTAGGTCATTTTAATCTGAAACTGTACATGTGAGCACCTGCATGCTTGATACTTGAGACAGATAATTGTGGTTTTGACAGGAGTTTCATCTGATTATCATCTTACGTTTTGCAGTAGAAATATGCAGCAAATTGTTTAAATCCATGACCACAGAGAGATATGACACCTTCCAAGTCTTTTAGGCCATTAGGTCTTATTTAATCATTTTGTTAATAGGGTTTTTACCAGTTTCCTACATGGTGGGCTTCAGGAAATAAGGGTTTTCCCTAAGTGACCCATTTTGAATCCACTTCTTCATTAATATGGTACTCCAGGGTAGGGATCCCATCAGGCTAAAGGCAAACTGGAGACTTGTCCAGCAGGGAGAAAAGGCAATTTCTTTTGGAGCACAGAGCCGTTGTATAACTGGTGGATATGGTTTTAAAAATCCCACTCAAACCTCTCTGCTCTGGTGCATATTTCCTCAAGGAGAGCTGGTTTTCAATGGCCTTGGAGATCAGTTCTGGTGTTTCTGGTGGTAACTCAGAGACTACAACTTCTGTCTGGTGGTGTTTGGGTTGATCTGACTTGCTGTACTTGGCTTCAAAGGAGGGGCTGGTTTTGACTTAGCAGAAGAGAAACCAGGTCTGATATTAATGCCAATGAGAGCATGTGGATCTGCTCACTGTCCATTGGTTTTCTACTTTGATTTTGGCTTTTTTGGAGCAGCCCTGGACCAGGAATGCCTGTGCTGTGTCAGTGATACCACTGATCTCTTCATGGCCTGAATGCACAGAGGTCTAGGAGAGCACGTTTCTCTTTGGGCATTTGAGATGAACTCGCTGCCAACAAGGCTGCTCATGTTTGCATCTTTGCCTTGCACCAGCTGAAGCTAATTCAAATTAGTCCCTTTTGAGAATCATTCTGTCAAGAGATCTGTCTTGCATTGCAGAGCCTCGGAGGGCGCAGGAAATGTCATTCCTGCTCGGAGCACACTGCTGACACTTGGTGACTGACTCTGTGCCAGGTGACGTGTTTGACAGCTGTTCTGGGGCGTGTGCTCCCAGCCACTGGCCTGACAACCATCATGAAGCCAATTACAGTCACAGGCAATTAATGTTCCCCTCCTCAGGTTCTCGTGGAAATGATAGCATAATGCAGAGGATCAGTGTGAAATCCGTGACCTTTGGAAACAGGAGCCGGAGATGGGAGCTGGGTTTGCATCTACATCAACTCTGTCCAATTAAGCTCTTAAGGCATGGCAGGGGAGAGGGAAAATTACATGTTTCGTAAAAGCAACGCCAACAATTTTATTTCCTGTCACTTCCAAACACAATAGCTTCTGGTTGACCTGAAAATACCAGCCCTCTCCCCACGCTCTCCCTGCATCAGTTACTCAGATCTCGTGGTTGGTCTCCTCTAACAACAGCTGCAAATTGATACAGATTTTCTGTGTTGCTGTTGTGCACAGGCCTGAATCCATCACGGTCCTCCTCCTCTGAGCTGTGTGCAGGCAACTCTACAGGGCCAGCTCCTCCTCCCACGCTGCAAACCAATGTAAAGCCACTGAAATGGATAGAGATATTTATCTCCTACCTTTGAGCCCCTTCCACAACACTGATTTCAGCCTAACAAAGAAAGAGAAGATCCTTCCCAGGGTGCTATAGCCAATTTAACACGAATACACATTATGGTTTTTCCCATCAGGTCTCACACTGAAATATGCAAATTGAGAAAACGGAAAATTCACAATACTTTTCAGAATATATTTCAAAATATTTCCTAAATTTCACAGCTTTCAGTTCAGCTCTGCTACTCTTAAGAATCATAGCTTTAATTTGTTGGGTTGGGTTTTCTTATTGCTTAGCCTTTGCCTTAGGATATATTGGTCTGACCAACCCTGTTCCCAGATTAACCTCTGGATTGTCACGACATAAAATGCCAGGATGAGACTTGCAAAGTTGATGTTTCTGAACAGTTATCAGTGTCTTTTTGAACATGAGTGTGTATTTTTGGAGAGAATCTCTGAGGTTACATGGTTTAACCTTCCCAAAATCTTTTCCTGTGGTGTGTAAGGCATTTGTGACCAGTGTAAGAGGTTTGTAGTACTTTAGGCTTCAGCATGAGCCTTTTTCAGCCAAATGAAGAGTTGGTTGGCTGCTTCTAGCAGCCTTATGCTGAAATATTTCTCCTCTTTAATAATAGAAGTGGTTCCGTGAGAAGGAGCCTGAACTACCAGAAAGGGCTGTTCAAGTGCCATGTGTGTGGGGACCAACTGCAGAGTGATACACGACCCAGAAGAGACTGCCAAGAAATCCCCTCTCACCGTTTCCACAAACTCAGGGTAGAGTGAAACATATTCCCTCAAACCCAAGCACATCCTAATTTGGCAAGTCAGTTTTGATGTTAGCTGAGAAGTAAGAGGGCTGAGTGAGGAAGAGAAGTTTATTTTTGTGTGCCCATAACGTTGTGATCAATGAGGTTGCAGATATTTGGAGCGTGGATATTCCCACTGGTACAACACTGGTGGCTGCTTGGTGCCCTTGGGCCACAGATGCTTGGTCCTGGTGTTGATGTCCAATATGTCCAGCTATTGAGGCAGATGGTGAGCAGCAAAATATTCCTCAACTTCTGGAAATATACCACCCTGGAGCCCAGCAAGGGAGACAGCTGAAATTGGAAAATAATGTAATAGAATATTTTATTTTTCACAGAAGACTTTAAGGCTGGGAAAACTGCCATTTCTGAAAGGGCACTTTGGCTGACTTCCCCATGTTCTGCACTGCTTTGCAATGACCCTCCCTTCGCAGCCCTTTCCTCTCTTAGACTGAGACAGAGGTTTGCACTTCATTTTATACACATTTTATACACACACTCACAAGCCAGCAGCCACTGATACTGAATTTGTAGCCTTCTTAAATGAAAAAAAATAATGAAGAATTTAGCTCAGTCTTTCTGTAGCAAAGAACAAAAATAACTTTCTTCCAGACTGAAGGATCTGCTTTCTTTGAAGGTGTGTCCATTCAGCCAGGGGTCCATCTGTCCTCTCTCCAACAGCAGAGGAGAAAAAAGACAAGAGAAGAACTGTAAGAATCTTGATTCATCAGAAGACTCAAAGATTTTATTGAGTTCATGAAACTACATGGAAATCAACAGGTTTGGTTTCCATTTATTGATAGGAAAACTGTGGGTTGCCAGTATACTAAATTGGTGCCTCACAATTTGCTTCAGGGCAAATATAATGGCATTTTAATACACTTATTGGTTTTGTAATGAATAGCTTTCTGGGGGGGTTGAGTTTTCTCTTTGTGTTTGGAGTGGTGGGGCTGCACTTCCTTCTCCCCCTTGAAATGGTGTCATTATAGTGCTACTGGAAGGAGCTGAATTGGAATGGGAATTGTGTAGTTTGCAGGCTGNCCTCCCCCCAAAAAAAACCCCAAAAAACCCCAAAACCTTTTCTGTTTCAGTGTTATGAATTCACTTTGAGGCAAATCTATTTCTGTTTCTGTGCCATGAATTCACTTTGAGACAAGTTCTTTCTTGAAAGATAAGGCCAGGCCCTTGTCTTCTGAAGAGAATAATGGAGAGAGAATTATTGTTTCCTGTAATTTCTACTCGCTTTGGGTTCCTGAGGTTCAGTAGTCAGGCAGGATGGAAAGGGAGCTCCAAGCAAAACAACTATGAAAAACAGCTTCAGTGGGCTTGATACACTTGGCAGGTGATTTTGCTGAGCTCTGTCCAGGGACTCTGCTAATGGGAGCCTGAGGATAAGTAGCACCAATGAACTAATAGAAATTTCATGTGAAAAGCATATTTACCAGTTCTTTTTCCAAGAAAATTCAAATTAAAAGTGTTCTAGATAATTTCTATGATTTGGATTTTAAATTCTCCAGTTTAATAATTTAATTAATTCCAATGTAGCAAAATTCTGCAGTACAGTGAATAGTAACTAAATACTGTTTGGAACAACAACAACAACAACAATAAGAAAAATAGAATGAATAAATGAGGAAAATATGTAATTTTATTGGAGTAGTACTGGGCACACTCCAATAAAAACACCTCCTGGTTTCTAGAAGACTATGAAACACTGTGCTCAGAACAGATGTTTAAATATTTCACCTCTGGAGTTTGGATTTTTTTGTTTTCCCTGAAGGACAGGCTTCTCTTGAGACAGAGAATCGTTGCTTGAGGGGTCACACAACTGGTTTTGAAACGTGTCTTAGACCTTTTTCACCTGGAAATGCAATGATGTTTTTAAGTTTTACAGACTTCCAAAAAAATTCTACTACAGGAAATATAAACATGCACATCCATAAGATGTCAGCACAGTTATGAACTGTATTTAAACAGACCAATGCCTTCCAAGAGCATCTTGAACATTAACATTTTATTTGGGGTTCACTGACATACATACAACTGGACTTTCCTATTTGTATCTGGGAAAGTGTTGCTGATGTGAAAGGTGTTGTTTAAATAAAAGATAGAACACAAAAAATTTCTGCTTTATGTTCAAAGTAGACCAAATAGTTTCTAACTGCAATGACTATCAGCTATCCTTGCTACTTATTGTAATGCACATGAGGGCTTTGCATTAAAGGATATGCTCAGTCCAGTACAGAGGGATTTACACGTGTATGGAAACTTCCAATAAAAGTTAATAAGCATTTGTAGAAATCCCTTTGCATAGGGATGAGACTATATTTTGAGCCTTCACCATCTGGTCTGTCCTCTAATGATGAACCCAGCATCATAATATTCAAAATCCACTTATTCAAATACAGCTCTACCTGCGTTTCCCCTCTACAGAGAAACTCGCCTCTGTCTTGTTTACTGAGAGCAAGGTACCCTGAACAACACTGAGAACTGCTATTTTTTCCTTGCTACTCTGATCCCAGGAAGCCCAAGAACTGTTGATGCAGCTGCAATATCAAAATTTAAGCTTCGTGTCCCTCAAAAGAGGAGCATGAATATTCACCGAGCTGTATGTTTAAGAGCTGCGCTGTGAGCAGGGCTCTGTTAATGATGTGTATTTCGCTCCAGCGCTGTCAGCCTCATTTCCTTACAGAATTACAGGACCTGCCCTGTTTTGCTGTGATTCTGATGATGATATAAGTTTAATGGCCGACACGAAAGGGTAAGAAAGGGGAGATTTGTTTAGCTCCTGTAATGTTGTGGCCTGATATCACTGCCTGGTGCCGTGCAAGAAACGAGGAGCTAAAGCGGCGTCGCTAAAGCGCCTGAGACTCTAACGCGCAGTGACAGAAGTGCTTAAATATGTATGCGCACGTCAGGGAGAGCTCATTTCAGTTTTACCTCTCGCTCGGGTTTTTATCAAGGCTGGCAAAATTGTCAGGGAGGAACAATAGTGAAAAATAAAGGCGAGGCAAGGCAGCTGTTTGCAGGGCCGTCCCAGAGGTGCGGCGCTCCCCGCTCCCCTCGGCGAGGCGGTGCCGCAGCCGTGTGGGATTGCTCGCAGAGGGAAGTGAATTTTTAATGTGCTCAGAGCTGTCTGGAGGTTATCTGTCATCCTGACACAGACAGAGTGATCTCCCAAAGCTGCTCTGAGCACCTTTCCCAGCACATCACTCCTGTCCTGCCTAGTGATGTGGTGCTTAGAAGTCTGGTGCCGTTCCTGCCGCCTCGCAGTGGGTTTAGGAAATTTGGGGATGAGGAATGAGGAGTAGGTGGCTTGGAGTTGCTTTAAACTTCCTGTTTGCCCTTTCCACTGTGAGTCCCCAGCGACCCTGGCCAAAAGCAAGTGTATCACTGCAAATCTCAGGAGCACGAGTTCAGGCTGGAGCAGTGGGGGTGGAAGAGATAGATGGCAATATTGCATGCAAGGAAGGTGCTGCTTCTCCCTTTTAATCTTCTTTTTCTTGGCCTCATCTGTTAATCTCCAGAAACCAGAGGAAGGAAAAGTCTCCCGGCCCTGTCCCCTGCAGGGACACAGTGATGGATTCCCAGTGACTTCCCACGGGAGTGCAGGGGAGCAAAAGCAGCCACTGGCCAGTAAAGCTGCTCAGGTGAGTAAGAGCTCTCCACCCAAGCACACCCCGTACTCCTCTTGATTTCTGTCCCCCTGTCTGCTGGATGCAGAGACCACCCCTCCAATTCCCTGTCTTGGAAATTAAATATTCAAGCTAAGAATTTTCTGAGGGTGCTAAGGGATTTAGACACACACTTTGCATTAATTTTAATGGACAGCACACCTAAATTACCTGCTGTGCTTGGGAGAGTCTCAGCTTGAGGTTTTATTTATTATTTATTGAATATTCCCTGAATAAACAGAACTTAGTAGCACAAAGATGATCTGGCAGGAAGAACAGTCTTAAAATGTAAGCTATTATTCATGCAATTATACTGCATCACTCATTCTTTTTTATTATTGTTTGTATTACTGTAGCACCTTGAGCCCCACAACAGAGACGAAAGTCTCTCCATCTCAGCTTCTGTTTGAACACACATTAAGAGCCAAACCCCATCCTAAGAGCTTCCAATTTAAATGGATAAGGAAAAACAAACTGTGAGAAAGGCAAGTGTGGAACAACTAAGTTTGCTTGTCCAAGGTCATCCAACAGATTGTCAGCAGAAACAGACCTAAACTCCAGGTATCTTAAACTCTTTGGACAGCTAGACCCCACTGTTTCTCCTCTTCTTCAAATAACACAGATATGCACTAAGCCCTGCTCTCTGGTTCATTCCTGCTGGGTTTCACTGGTTCTAGTCAAGCCATTCTCTTTTTGCCTCTTCAGCATTCTCATTTCTAGACTATCAGTTTCATTTTGGCAGGCCTAACGTTACAGTGGGAAAAACAGGTTCACAACACAAAACTCACATGTTGTTAGATTTCCTTAACTGGACCCATGGAAACAGAGCGCAGCCTGAGTGTTTAATAAATCATAAATTTTCAGCTACCTCTGCAAAGAACCAAATAAAGAATGAAAGCCCAAAATACAGCATAACAAATATGAATATTACATTCAACTTGGATCTAGCTAGTGGTTTAATTGCTTCATTCTCATCCATGGTGCTGGTGTGGGGAGACTGGGTGTCATCTCTTCCTTCCTGGTAGAACTTTGGTAGTCCTTACAGAATCCCTATACAAACAACACCGTCCTCAATCAGGCAACAAAACTCTTGGGGGAGAGACCATCAACTGAGGCAGGAGGAATTGTTCCCTATATTCTCTTACAGTGCAGTCAGAAAAGAAAAATCATCCTTCCTGAGCCTCTTGCCTGCTGGTTCCTACCAAGAGAGTCTTAACCTGTTTCTGGCTGTGTGGATATATGCTGCACGTCAAGGTTTACTGCCCCTCCGGTGCTCCATGGAGGGGATAAGTGCTCTGCCTGCTTATTGACCTCCCTTTGCAAATGGAGCCCTGCCGAGGAGGGGGAGGCTTGGCTTGTGTCCCCTCACCCCTCACAGTGCTGCTGGAGGTGGGCTTCACCCCCTTCCCAGGTAGCTCAGTGACAAAGCAACTTGTCACTGCCACAGAGGAGGCCGTGGGCTGGGCACCTCTGCAGACACAGCCTGGGTAAGGAGCAGAGCCAAAAATCAGGCTCAGAACAACTAAGTGTGCAGGAACCTTGTTCTCATTTACTTGTATTCACCCTGCACTTACCAGTGCAGACGTGAGTGTATTAGCACAGGATGTGCCTCAGCAGGGTGGTGATTTGGCTGCCACAATGTCGATTGAATAATGTCAGCGCTTGGGTCAGGAGCCTCGTGCTCCTGGGTAAAGACGAGTTCTCTCTCCTGTACAATACCTCCGTGTAAATAAAGGTTGCACATGGGCTTTTGCCTGCTCACTGGACAATGTACCCCAGCAAACAGGGGTGGTCTAATCTCTCTCGTGGGTTTCTGGTATGACACCAGTCTTCTTTGGGAATTTTCTGTGAGCTCTGCCCAAGCCTTTCTCGTGGGCACAAAGGACAGCTGTACTCAGGGAGAGCTGTGCATTATCTTCCAAGTGCAGCACGGTGCCCTTTAACCCATCCTTTTGCTGCAGGGCTGAATGATGACTCAAAAGGATACACTCAAAACCTTCCTTCCATCAGCCACCTGTGGATACAGATTTTTCAGGGCTCTGGCTGAATGCTCTCTGATGTTATCCATCAGGAATCATGAATAACTGCCTGCTGGAGAGGACAGATGTAATTCTTTTCACATCCACGTGCACATCAGAGACAAGTGCACATCAGCACAGCTATTATTTTTATTTCCTTGTCTGCAGATTTTGGCTGGATGGTTGAGCCTGTAATTCTTTGCATGTATGTGGGCAAGGAGAAGATTTGCTACCTGAAGTTGCTTTTGTTCTGTCCACTCTTTCCCACACATCCTCCTGCTGGAATACAGTTATGGGATGGCACTGCACCCCCTGTTTCATTTGCTGGGAGTGTGTTACTTCTCTCAAGGACTGAAAGGGGTGAGGTGCAGATCTCCTGCCTCCTGTCTTCATTGTTTATTTCTAGGAAGACAACAAGAAACTTAATTTCAGTTTTAAGAAGGGGGTGATTCGTAGAAAGCCTGTTTGTACATCAGTGTGGAGCTGAAGGAACTGAATTAGCTAGAAACTCTGGAAGAGAAGGAAAGAAGGAAAACACTGCTAGAGGAAAAGGTCTTCCAGAGGCAAACCAGGCTCTTCCACCCATTGGCAAGGCAGAGCACAACCCTGATAAAGCATTTCTGAAGCCTTTGCTTTTAGCTGACCTCTAATATCTCTACCCTGCAAGAGACACAAAAGCAGAGGGTGCCATTACTATTCCTGAAGGCACTGGGAAATCTCAGTCCCGCATTGCAGAAACTTCATAATATATTTCCAAATATCAGTCACTGAGATCTCATTTAAGTCATTTTTTCCTAGGTCTCCACCCCATTTTCTATCAAGTAGTTATTTCTTCAATTGAACAATTAATAAGTAATGGTCAGATCTGTACTGATCTCATAATACTCTGTAAACTTTTGAAGATTATTTCAATTTATATTTCAACAGTGTCTTGGGAGAAGGCTTGGTCTTTTTGATATGAGCAGAGTCTCATCATCAGGCAATTAAATCAGATGACTAGTGATGAACGGGAAAAGGACAGAGACTGAAACAGGTAATAATGGATCAAATCAAACTAATTCAATGTGAGCCCTTTGCAGAACTGCTGCTGGATTCAATGGGGATCTGCAGACCCCAGAAATCTGGCAGAGCTGTAAGTGTTTAAAAAACCCTTCGATACCTGCCCCTGGTCCAGGTCAGAGGAGACATGTAGGAACAGTTCAGAACAAAAGCTTTTTGAATGGGAGAAGTCCATAAGCCACTTAAATAATTCAACAGTTAATTTTGCCTTATCTTACAATGGCCCAGCAGTAACAGGGATAACCTGAAAGCCAAAGTGCAGTGCTGGGCTCCCACCCTCCTCTCCCACTTGCCCTCCAGTGGATGGCTCAGAGGCAGCCTGGCTTTCAGCTCTGCTGCCAATCTCCCTCCTTGAGGACTCCAATGATGCCCAAAAGCAGTCTCTAATCCCTAAATTTACGTATGCTGCTTTTCCCAGCTCTCCAGAATAAACCCTCATTCCTCATGAGGATGTTTCCATTCCCTAGGACTGGTGGGATCCCACAAAACCTGCCAACAACAGCTGTGCCCCTTCCAGGACGGGCCAGAGGACACTGAGGAAAGAATCCTGAGCCAGACCATCCTGTGGGCACCTGCTGCCTCACCAGCCCAGATTTCTGCCCAGTTTTACACAGGGAGAGATACAAAATAATTACACTGAAAGGCCCACTGAACTTCTTCCTTTTCAACCAACAAGTATTCGGGGAACCTCAGCATGAGGAATGGAACACTCCTTCCTACTGTCATTTTTTTTTGGCTGTCCCCAGGAAGCACCCATGTCACAGGGATAATCTCTCTCCCTTGGTAAGAGAATAATGTTTGGTGTCATTTCTCTCATATGCCCTGCAGGAAGCAAGAGCAGGATTTGACTCAGATAAAAGTCTGAAATGACCCTTGTAAAAGCAGGGAAGCATGCTGGCTTTCAGAGTAACAGCAGGATGGATAAAGTGCACGTCGATACACCAGGTCCGTGGATTTCAGTATTTCTCTCTGGCTTACAAATCACTTTTCAGGTGGGCTCAGCACCCTGGTATAGGGCAGAAATCACAGTGAGGTCACAGAAGCCACCAATTACAAACCCTCTCTGAACTCCTGGATGGAAAAACCTACTCCTTTTAAAATGTGCATGCTCAGAATGCCCTGGGTGGAAGTCCTGTTTCACTTCACTGCTCTGCACTACACAGGAGGCAAAATATTGCTTTGTGTGAAATTTCTCTTTTGGAGGCTTTGTGTACCAGGAGTATCCCCTAACAATCTGGGTTTGAAAATTAACCCCTCCTGGTTTGTGTGTGCACGTGTTTGCTGTTTCTTTTACATGGAATGGAGAGGTGTCTGTGCTTGATCCAAATCTCACATCAAACCTGAGAGGAGGAAACATAAATCTTCTACTAGCATTAAAGAAGTCAAAATAAATGGAGTTCTAGAGAGAATACCCTGGGATTGGGGTGAGTGGGACAAGGCTCACTGCTGGGACTGCTGGCCCACAGCATAAATTATGAAAGCTGTGCTCTTCCTCTACCATGCACTAGACCCCACATTCCTTTTGTTGTGTCCATTGTTCTCTTCATATCTTGTCTTGCCCTATTTCTTTTTCTTTTTTTTGTAAAGCCTTGCTAAAATAAAAATTCTCAATTTTATAAGGGAAAGCAATATATGACAGTTCTATTCCAACCATTATCTCCCAAAATAAATTAGAAAAAAAAGCCTCCCTCCTGTCACACAGCAACTTCCAAACTGTTACTAACAGCAGACAGAGTCCATAAATCATTCCTAAATTGCCTATCAGGCCACGGTTGGGCTTTTATCTACAAAATAAAGTAGGGCAAATATATAAGGTCTATAAAGTTTAAGGACACAGTATTTACCATTGGTAATTAAAACCCAAGTGCTCTACAAGCAGCACACTGTCACAGTGGACTCCAGGCTGATGTGAATGGGGACAGCTCCATTAGGCACAATGAGGCAAATCACATTAATTTGAGCCGAAGATTTGTCCCTTACACGTCTTATTTCGCTACCAAAAGACCAGGTGGTCCTTTCCTTCCTTGCCTTCTATAATCCCAAATTGATTTCAGTGGGACTATTTGAGTTACGAGGTACTACTCAGAGTGAGTGGGGATGGTTGTACTCGGGGCCCTCGTGTGCAATAGATTTGTTTTTAAAGCCTATAAAAACAGACATTTTTTCTTTACATATTCTTTTCAAGGACTATAATGCAGGTAGTTATAACTCTTCACACCATTTGTCGCTCTTTTATTTCAGTGATATTGGCAACAAACAGAAATAGTCCTGATCATGGAATGGGACAGTGCAATTGGTTTCCTCAGGCATTCCTCCCACCAAAGGGTTAAGGGAGTGTGGTGATCCCTGTCCCTTGCTGGGACACATAGCGTGCTAATGTCGGATTTCTGAAGTCACACTGCTCTGTCAGCTCGCTCCCTGTCAAGCAGGTGCTGAGTGAAAAGTTATTCAAGGATGGTGTTATGTACCCTTCATGAATTATGTATCTTAAACAAACTTACATGATCTGAAGCACTCAAGTGGAAGCCTTTTAGCTGGAAGCAGACCACTGGAGAGCTTAGCTACAGATCTCCAATAATGGTTTAAAGCAGCTCTCTGTAGTGCCCTGCTCTCCTTCCCTCTTGGACTCAGCGGCCCATGCTTCACTCCGTTGGCTTCTGCAGCTGCAGTGGGGCTTCTGAAATCCCTGTAGGAAAAGTCCGTCTTAAAACATCTTCAGTGGTTAAAAAGCCTCTGTGGCTTTCTGCAGGGGCTTTGTCTTCTGATGGGCTTGGGGGAGAAGTGCTGCCTGGCTGGGTTTTATTTTGAAAGATTGAGAAAGGAGAGACAGATTCTGCCAAGGTCACTGTTTTCTTTCCCTTTCATGAAAAGATAATGAGTGTTGTTTTAATATTTGCTTTCAGTGAAAGGGAATCTTGCTGTGTCTTCATTGCAGCTCTGAGCTGGTTGGGGAAATGTACTGTGTCACCTAATCAGCCTATGACAATATTACCTGGCACTAACTAATTGTTTCCTCTTCAGAATGGATTACTTGGGTGCAAGATATGGCATTTCATTTCTGATCCCCTGATGATGTTAATCTGGTAGGAAGATGTGTGGACTGCCTACTTACACTCCATAAATCACAGATTTTCAACACCTGACATTCCTCAAGCAGAGAGAAAATTTAACTTTTATTTACTTAATTCAATTTGACTTTGTCTCTCTGTGAAGCCAGGCTGGAAGAGGGCTGCTTTGTCTAGACACTAAATTATGGTTTCATTGTGGATTCACCACCAAACTTGCACTGGATGAGGCTTCATTCCACTCAGAGTTCCCCAGATTGTTATAAGAGAGCAGCAGCACACAAAGCAGGATGTTACAATACAGTTTATGGCAGCCTGGCTCCAGGAGCTCCAGTCCCTGGGACTCTGGTTGTGCTGGTGGTGTTTATCCCAATCCTGGGGTTAATCTGGCTGCTCCTTTGGTTCTCTCGTGTTTCTCCATCCCTCTGTGCAGAGAACAGCCACGCCTGGTAACCAAGGACACTGTTTATCCCAGCTGTCCCCATCCTGGGCAGTCACAGGCAGTGGGAACCTGCTGACTCCCATGGGGTAGAAGTGAGTCCCTGTGCATTGATCCCACAGTGGCAACACTACAGCTGCTGCCTCCAGAAGAATCCTGGGGTAGGCAATCCCCTTTCCTCCCTAGTGTTAGGGATCTGGGATCTGGCCATTTCTGTGGGGAAAATCCCCCTGTTCCTGATCACCCTTTACCCTATAAAGGCTAAAAACGGTGTGGGCACTTCCTTTTTACTTTCAGGTGCCTTCCCTGACCTGGGGTCTGTCCTTGTTTGTGTCTTCTGGCCCTGCTTCTTCCTGCACAACAGAGCAAGAGACAACCCCTGGTGTAACAGGTGAGGTTCTAATTTGGTTCAGTAGTGCTGTGGTTGAAGTTCTGTGGGATCCACGTGGCTTTCAGTGGTGAGCTGTCCAGAACCCTTGGGCAGTGGCTTCCTTGGAGGAGCAGCTTTGTGGGGCCTTGAGAATACAAGCTGGAGGTGTGAAACTTCATGGAAACAGCTTTCCATATGTCTGAGAACAGGGATATGTTCAGAATAATTCTATTCTTTTGTCACTGCTTTTGAGGAACTGGTATTGGTTGGCTATATTGTTACGTAGACGTTTTGAAGGAGCATCATTTCCATCTTGGCAAGCATTTCGTGAGCAAAACCTTTATGGGGTGTTTTGAAATTAACACTAGTCTAAAAAATTTTCTTTCCAGACAGTGCTTTTGCTTTCTTTTCCTCTCTCACTTTTTATGTTTTTTCTTCTTTTTTTTCTTTTTTCTCATTTTTTCACTTTTTTTTTTCTTTCTTTCTATCTTTAGTTTCAAAGGATGGTGCTTTAGCTCAGCAATTTTAAGGTTCTGGTTTGAGAAACAAAGAGTTTGGAAAACACGATTCACTTCTTATGCTGTAAATTTTATGGACTGACTTTGTGTTTTCCCCTTTATCTTCAGGGAGATTCAGTAGTTAAATGATGGGGACTGCACTTAAAAACTGACATTACTTATGAAAATCACAACGTATTCCCTGCCTGTGTGCACATTTAATGGACTTTTTTGTCTTTAGAGTTTGTGTAGTCACAAAAACTTTTTTCCCTTCTAGCCAAACTTTCTTCAAGTTGAGTTTTTTGTGGTGCTGCACCCTCAAGTGTGGTGGGGACTGCTGCATTTCTGGTGCAATTAGCCTTTGTTATTAAGGTTTTGACTGAAGGACATAAAGAAATTGTCTAAATGTTTATAACGAGTGTGCTGAGTGGCTGAGGAAATGCATATGCAGGAAACTGCGTATCCAACCTTTATGGAAACGTGACTTAAAATGAAACTTCAACAGCTTGAACAAAAGTGAATGACATGGGGAGAATTCAGGTTATGGGACTCAAGATGCAGCACTTTCCTCCACCTTTGTAAAGTAAATCTGAGCTGGTCCAGCTGGCCAAGCAAGGGTTTAATTGCCAACGTGTCCTTAAGAGAAGAGCGAGCTTTATTGAGCGCGAATGTTTTTTAAAACAGTCAGAAGAACAAAGGAGCTCAGTTTGACCCTGTGAGATCCCTCTTTAATCAGAGCTTTGATCAACTCTTTCCCCAGAGAGCTGGAAAACATCCTCCCTGGCAAGCAAGCCGGCTCCTTTTGGACTGGAGCACAGCACAGGCACCCAGGGGGCAGCGGCTCTGGGGGGCTCTCGCTGCACCAGCTCTGCCCTTTGCTCACCCTCGTTGCCATTTCTGAGCATCCACATCCTCACACAAGGATTACAGCTATAAAAATCCGTGTGAACCAAACCCTTTGGATAATGAGCCTGCGAGTAGAATCCAGAGGACTTTTTTGAAGTGGATTTGAAAAGTCTGATTTTCTCAGCTGCGGTTGTAGTAAAAATACAAGTAAGACTTTTGGAAAGCAGTTACTGCAATTATTTAAGAGTGGCAGTAAGTTGGCAAGCCTTGACTTTTTTGAGAGGAATCTGCTACCCATATTGTCAAAAAATCAATTTACTTATAGAAAGGGGAGACAAAGACATGGCAGTGTTGATCACTGTGAGTGTGACTTGGCCTCGATGTCCCTCACCGATTCCCCCACTGCTCACAGTTGTCCTGCTTTGACATTTTGCCTTGGATGATGTTTATTTCTGCTTTGTGCCGGACACTTATGAAAAGGTTAAAGTCATTTCTCCAGCTGTACTTCGACCAAATTCTCTTTGGAGGCTCCATGAGCCAGACTGTGGCCAGAGCCCCTGGTGGGACATTTGCACCCAGGTGGGAACCTCAGCTCTGCTGAGACCAAAATTTGACCTTTTAGCTGAATGCATCATGTCCATCCTTATTTCCTCCTGCTCGTGCTCCCAGAGCTAGTTAAATCATTATGACAGGCATTAGAAAGCCAATCTGCAGCTAAATCACCACAGTAAATAAAGGGAAAGTGTAATTCTATAATGAAATTAGGTGCCAGTCCCCAGTTACCTGGCTAATCCCATGGAACAGCATGGGGCTGTTCCTCCCATCTCCCTTGGACATTACTGGGAGTAAGCCTGCAGGATTCTTCTGAGTGTTTCATTGGGTTTTTTCCTTCAGATAAAATTCTAATTTAAAACCAGCTATTGTAGGTTTATATGATTAAAAAAAAGGGAAAAAAAACCCAAATGTATCCATGACTGAAAAATTATTCTTAATTGTCACAAAAGGATTTAAGTAAATTTTTATGTATATAGCGTCCCTGGTCTAACTTGGAGGCCCTCAGTAAAACCATTCCAAAGCATCTTTTAAAACCAACTCATTGAATTGCGTTAAATCTCTGAAAAGACAGTCTTATACAGAATTAGACTGGATTTAATTGAGCTTACCTTAATTCACTTTGGAAACAAAAATCAAATTATTGCTCTTTTAGTCATGAATAATGATCCCTACAAAAAAGTAAATATGATTCAACAAATTCATTTTAAACTGGTGTCTACTTTTAATGTAGATATATTTCCCCAGTTTGGCTCTGTAGACAAGCTCTGCACCAAGGTAAATTTGGAATAAATCAGAAGTTATTTCATGATTTCAAGATCCAGGAAGACAAACGCAGCTGACCTGAGCTATGCACGTTGGCTCTTGCATAGAGCAGGAGTTTGCTCCAAATGACTGTGAAAACATCAGTCCTTCTCCAAAATACTGATGTGCACTGGTGTAACTGAGCACATGTGCTTTTTTTTCTCTGTTTTTTCTTATTTTTAGAGCAGAATTTTTATAGTGGGGCTCTTCATATTTAAATACAACTATAGATACTTTTTTTTTAGTTTCCAGAACTATTTTTTTACTAGAGAGATAGAAACCACATATTTATGGAGCTAAACTGGCATTCTATTATATGGTGATAATACCTCATCTAGGTTTTTAAAGTCCTGAACTTTATTTTAAATTTAAGCGAACTTAATCTGTCAGAATAAATCTGCTTCGTTATGCATGATGTTAAAGCCCTGGCTTTATTTGGCATGTACAAATAAAAAACTGAAAGAAAATTTTGATAGGACCTTTAAAGTGCTCTGGGGATAACACAGTCCATTCAAATCAATAGGAAAAAAGTCAGAAAACCTGATTTTTAGAGGTTTTGGATTTACAAGAGCCCTTAGGGAAGAATTTTTGGTAGCACTGCGTTGCCGAAAATAAATCTCAGCTGTTATTTCCAGCAAAGTCTCACAAATGCAGGCTGCTGGGTTTGATTTTCCCAGCCTCAGACTAGCTGGATTTTACATGGATTTTTCACAGGCATTTCCTAGGAAAGGTGCTGAGCCCTGCCCTGTTTCACAGGGTCTCCTGGAAGGTGATGGCTTTGGGCTGCTGCTGCTCAGCTGGGCTGCCTTCACATCCTCTGGATAAACCTTTAAACCTCCCCGGAGTTACACCTGCTTACCCTCATCAGGCACTGAAACAACAGATTATTTGAGGTAAAACCTCATTCACCCCAACACGGAGATGTCCTTGGGTGTCAGCCCAGCCCAGCTTTCACCTGGACAAGACCCTGCAATGCCTCCAAACTCACCAGTGCCACAGGACCTGCCAGTTATAAATGTGAAAGTTGAACAAAATCATTAGCATTTCACTGAGACGCTTGATACGATCTAGAGAAAAATAATTAAGTTGACTTTCAGGTCTTTTATTGCAGTCTGCAAAAAAAAAAAAGAAAAATAGCCACTTTTTGGGGCCATGTGAGCTCTTCTTGGGAGTGCACAGTGCTTGAAGGAGCCAGAGCAAACTTTCTGTTGAAACCTGTAGTCCGACCCTTTAACCAGCACCATTCCTATCTTGTGGCCTTTGGGAAAGGAGCCATCTTAAACAACACATGGAGCAACCAAGAAACCAAAGAGGACGTCATTTTCTTTACTCTGTTAAAAATTACTCTTCTGTGAATCCTACAGGATGTGGCTTGTAGGGAACCAGTGTTTTCCAATCTCCCCCTAGAAAAAATCATTGACTGGTGGCTGACCTGAATGAAATAGGACACTGGATTTTTACCAGCTGAGAATTCCTTAGATGAAGGAGAAATCTGTATTTACAATAGTCTTCCCACCAGACCTCATTTATTCCTCTCAGGGCGCACCGCACCCATTTTAAGATGCATTGAGCTGATTGCCTATTTTTTAATTGCATCAGTAATATTTCATATGTGCTGAAGCAGTATTAAAATTTAAATTATTTCAACAAGCTAGTGATTTATTTTCTACCTGGCAGACAGACAGTCTCTCCTGCCTAAGAGTAGGCAAGAAGAGTGAGGGATGCTGTACTGGATGTACTTTAAGACTAAAGCACCTTCTGCAGTCCTGGAGGGTGAAGAACAGACACTTTGATGTAGTCATTGTGGTTTATTGATCCTATTAACATTATCTTGTGGTAAAATCAATGCTGGAGTTTGTCTTGCAGGAGACATGTAAATGAGAAGATGAAAAAGCACGCCAAGGCAAATGGTTTCCTGATGGAAAAGGAGATAGGAAAAGAAATAACGAGAGGAAAGGGTGTGTTAAGCAAAGATAGAACTTGGGGACAGGGGAGTGAGCACAGGACCTTGCCAGGAGTTGTCCTCAGGGATGGAATGTTCACCTTGCAATTGAAATGTGCTGTGCCTGCCTGGCCTGTGTCTGGTGAATCCCCCAGTCACACAGAGCATAAAACCCAAAGATCCCGGATAGGAGAGACAAAAATATAAAAGGAAAATCTTGGGAATGCCTTGCACTCCTCTTGAAGGGTTTTAAAGGATTTTTAGAATCAGATTTTCAAGTAACTGAAACCACAACATTAACTTGGAATAAAATAGGGGTTTTTTTCCCCATTGTAATTATTGAATCTCTTCTTTCTTAATCTGACCAACTCTTTGCAACCACCATGAATTCATGCAGTTATTTGGCGGAAGGATGCTGCATTTTTAAAGGGACTTTTAAGAACTTGAAAGAAACACAGTCTGTGCCCAGGGAATGAGATCTGGGGGTAGCTCTAAGAGCATCTTTACCATTGTGTGTGGCTGCAGTAGGGCAGCAGTGAAGGCTCAGGGATACACCCAAGCTGACAGGGCCAAAATAAATCTGTGTGCTGTGATAGCTGAGAGTGAACATAATGAAACATCAGTGTCCTCTACATTCATTTGGAGCCAATAGTGGGTTCTTTCTTTCAGAAGTTTGGGAGTTTTGTTCTTCACGCACCAAGAAGTCCACCCCTATAACAATGTGTTCTTAATGGCCAATTAGTGAGCTTCCAAGCCACAGTCCATATTACAGAATGACAAATTAGAAGTTTGGTATGGGATTATTTTCCTTCTGCAGCACATTTAAATTAGTGTGGCTTCATTTGCTGGGCAGCTTGGTCAGATGAGCTGTCTTTGGATGAGTGAATGTATAACTATGTTGGTTTTTTTAAAGTTCATTTGATCTGTAAAATATGAACTTATCCAATTCTCTGCTCTACCAGTGCAGCCAGGTTATTAATGAAAGGTAAAATAATATTTATGGTAGGAATTGCAGTGATGACACACAAACTGTACATTAAATCCTCATCCCCCAAGCCCCTCTCATCCATACTTACCAAACCATCACCTAAAAAAGAACCAAGGCAGAAGAGAACAGATTTACTGTGTGAAAAGCGTCCTGACCCTGACAGCAACCAGGTGCAAATGTTTAAGAACACAAGAATGGGCAGGTCTAGGTGTTCTCTGATGGCTTTGGACCATCCCTGTGTTAGGGCTTCACCAAACTGGCATCTGCACCTTAGGGAGAAAACCTGCCTATCAGTGAGTTCTCTTCCCCTTTTGAATTAATTCATGTTCCTGATCTTTAAAATATATTTTTGCCAGAAACTTTTGTAGGCATGTTTCTTGGGGTTACATTTCTTTTGGTTACTTTCATACCTGCTCCCTGGCACGTTCATCAGGTTCTCTAGAGCTCCTGCTTTTATGAGAAATGGGGATTAACCTTTCCTGCCTAGCTTTGATTCAGTGTTCATTGTGGATTTGTATTGTGCCCTCACTCAGTCACTTTAATTTTAGTACATCAGCAAGGGAAGCCTTGTGCAGACCTTCTGCCCACGGCTCCTGGAGATGCTGATGGTCTCCAGGGTGTGCTTTTAGGACCTGGAGCTGCAGCCTGTTGATCATGGAGCAGACTTTGCTCTCCCTGTCCTCTGAACCTGAACCCAGGCAGGCTGAGGCCATGAGCACATCTGTGTTGCAGCGTCTTTCCAAGGAAGGACCCAAAAAACCCCCCAGTTCAAACCCCCTGCAACGACTGAACAAATAGATCACGACTCATTAGGAAGCACAGAGCCCATTGCCAGTTTAACATGAGGAGCAATTTAATTGGGGCCTAAGACTGCTTTGTGTAGCTTCATTAATGTAATTGAGTAATGCATATTGATTTTTCATGGGGCCCAAATCTTCTTTTCTTCATCCTGTCTAAGAAAGCCTGTTAAGGAATTATTAATCACATTATAATTGCTTTAAGATCTATGCTCTAATTAAAACCATAAATTCTTTATTACATCTTTATTTTAATTAGACATCCAGAAAGACAATAATTTTTACAAGAAAACTCATGCAATCAAATTACCCCACTTAGCAATGCTTCAAAGGGCCTGTGCTTAGGACACAGACTCCAATAGGACGTTGTAAATGAAGACATGCATGATTCGAGTCATAATCAGAGTTAGATGTCCCCTGAATATAACTCAGTAACTTTACAAAAAGATCTTCTCTATGCAACAAAACTGGTTTCATCCACAGGAGTCAGACTTTACTTTTTCTTCTTGTTTTTCTTTTGTCTTTCAAAACTGTAGGCTCCGAGAAGCATGTTCTGAAATTTTAAGAGCCTAATGAAAGGTTTAAAATATAATCCTACTGTAATGAAAATAAGCTTATTATCATAACCTCCTTCTGGTATTTTCTTTTGGGTGTCTTTGTTCCAGCTGTGATAGGTATTCTTTGGTTGCCAGAAGGAATTAAAAGTAAGCATTCTTCCTCATCTGTGGGGAAGGACCTGGTATTTCTCTCGTTTATGTTGGGAAACTAAATCCTGGTGATCAGCCTAGCTTAGAATTGGCGTGGTTGATTTTTTGGTTTTTCCACTGTGGGTCCTGTGTGTCTTTTTACTAGAATTTGAAGATTCTTTAAAAGTACACTCTGTCAGGTTTTTTGGGGTTTTTTTAAGATTAAAGTTGTCTCTGTAATGCGAAATAATGTTGTGGTTTGAAATACTTGCAAGTCCACGATTTACTTGGTTTGGAGTCCAAAATTCTATCAGAAAGGTTAAAGACTCGGACTGAAACATTTCTTACTATCCAAGCATGATTGAGAGTTCACCTTATCCCAGCTAGGGATAAAATGCTTCAGAGCGTTCAAAATATTCACTGAGAAAACCTTTTGGATTCCTCACTTGATTCCCCATTTTGTGCCAGGAATCTTTATCACAATTTTGCAATCTCTACCTGCCAGGAGTGATTTGGTCATGGCCAAAGTCTCACTGCAGCCAGGAGAAGAACCCGGGCCAAACAAAACATGTTTTCATCCATTTTTATGGAGAAATATGCATCATTATTATTAAGAAATTCCTTATTGCAAGGCAGATTTTAAACTGTGGCTGTGAGCAAAGCACCAGGTGCAAACTGCAGTGATGTGCTTGCAACAGCAGTGAATGGCCATAACCCATTTTCCTTGAAGGATCTGGAGTCTCTCCTTTCAAATCCCAGAACAGCACTTCAGAGTGTGTTGCTATTTAGGCTGACAAGATCTGACTGAAAAGCCAGCTCACAGCCTAGCAGTTGGTAAATGGTAAAAAAAAAAAATGGGTTTATTTGCCACTAACTCCCCCACTCATCACCAGAAGAAGTCGAAGTGCACAGACAGTGCATTGCCAGCCCCATCACTTGGCAGGTAATGGCTTAATGGTCACTTGGTGCCCTTTCAGAATGGATGCAATAAGGTGCTGCTGGAGGTTTTGTGATTGTGGCAATCAGATGTGCAGCTCTGGCTGTGCTGTGACCCTCACCTGTGCCTGCCCAGCCCCAGGCTGCCCTGATGTCAGCTGAGACACAGAAACAGGGACTTGCAGACATCCTCTCTTGCCTCATGTCTCTCCTCTCTTCTGCCTTCCTTTTTGAACACCTGTCACTCTTTCCCAGCATTTTTTACAGTTCTGTGTGTTTATAGCTTTACTTTAACATCTGCTTGTTTGTAGACTAAACTGCTGATGGCTTTCTCAGCTCTGGGGCGTGGCAGATGATGACAGAGTAAATGACATTAGGGTTTAGGTGCCTCATCCTCAAAACATTGCCTCCACTGGAACCTGACACCAAAGCCACTGTCACTGGGACCTTTCCCTTTGTTTCTGTGCATTTTGAATCAGCAAAGCTTGACACAGTGGAGGGGGAAAAAATGTGAATGGAAATGTTTGAAAAATGTGTGCATATTCCCTAGAAACACCTGGCCGGGCAGTGCAGAGTAGTCCCTCAGAAGGATGATAGTGCCAGCAGCTTTCATCTGAGTGAAAATGAAATTATGGGGGTGGGAGGATGCAGGAAAGCCTCTGCTTGAGATGCAGAGGGCTGCCTGGCACAGGTAGATTAGCAAATAGATCTAAGAGCCTTTCCAGGAGAGCCCTCCTCTGCTCAAACCCTTTTTGTGAAGTTTGCAAGATAGATCTGCCCTGGCTCCTACTTCAGAGAGTGGGAACATGATGGGGTTTCTTTTTTTAGACTTGAGTTCTGAGGCTTTGCTTTCCTGATCTGTCTTTGCTTAGGCTGAAAACAGCTCAGCAAGTCTTCAGTGGGAATTAAGCAGACTGACTACAAGGCCGGGAGGATGTTTCAAGTGCTTGAGTTGAACAGCTCAAGTAGCAGGGAGTGAAGGGATGGACCTCACTCAGAACCCAATTTCAGCTCCTTGTCCTCTGTGAGGGAAGGTTTGCTGAATATCTGGTTTTATTGTGGCTCCAAAGAACAGAATATGCCATTGTCTGTAGCTTGACTGTTCCCCTCAAACATCATCCAGCTTCAGTTATACAAATAGAGGTATTGTAATTTATGAACCTGGCTGTAATGAGATTTTTTTTCTCCCCTGAAAAAGGACTAAGAAGGACAAGGTTTATCTTAGAGCCTGCTAGCAAGCTGAGCTGAAAGCCTGAGGATGGAATATATTAAATATCCTTAATTTATGAGTATATTAAAAGCTATTAATTTAATAGTAGTTAATTTGTGGAGACCAAAATACAGAATGAGACACTTGGGAATTAATGTGGCCAGGTGTGATCTACAAAGCATCCTTAAATATGGGAAACTTTAGATGCCTCTATCAAAAGAGCAGATCTCTATTTGGTCATATGCTGCCCAAATAGAAACCAAAGCAATAAATAGGATTCCTGTCATGTAGGAAATTATTTAGTCTGTAAATACATTTCAGCAATGAATCAAAAGATGTTTTTGACATGTCTGGATTTTGAGCTCCATTTAATGCTAAAGACTGCAGTTCATTTCCTGAGAATCCCTGGGTGGATATCCTACTCAGAGATTCAACATCTGTCCCTTTAAGAATCAAAGAACATACATTGAGCATCTATTTACTCAGATAATTTGTACGTGTTTTGTATCCCCCAGTCACTGAACTTATGAGTGAAATGTTTCCCCTCTTCAAGAAGCAAATAACCTTTTTTACTACAACAAATATCAGGACACTTTATTCTCAATTTTTCATGAATGTGACAAAGGGAGGGAGATATCACATGACATTACTGAGCAGAAATGTAAAAAAGGAAAGGCTTGAAGAAACTGTGAAGGAACTCATGGCTGCATCCTGCATGGATGCAGGACCAAGAGAATAAAAATAGAAGAGAAAACCAAATAAAAACCAAGAGGATGAAAAAAAGTCCATTTGAGGCCATTTAATAGACCTCTAGCTTTTAGATTTCTAGGAACTGGGGGCATTGGATAACTCAAGACCATGCAGTTGTTGTAAGAAATAGAGCATCAGTTATTGGGCACTCTGAGAGAGGATATTAGGCTGGAAACTCCTGTAAATGAGCAGCAAAGCAAGAAATGTCCAGAGGAGTAACTTAAGCATGGCCAGCGGCCCTGGGAACACCAAACCTGGCCACGTGTCTGTGTCCTGTTCAGATTGATGAAGGTCTTTTTCTCCTTCCTCTCCTGACTCTGCACGTCTGATGGGAGTAGAATTTTTTAAGGAAGTCGATGATATTGAGGCCATTTTAGTTCTATTCATGTAAATTGTTCATGAAAATAAACCCAAATTCTTTATTCTTAAGTAGTTTCTTCGCTCTGGGTCCATGTGTCCCAAATCCACCCTGGCTGTCCCCAGCCTCGTGTAAAAGTAAACTTTGTGCAGCTGCATCCACCTGTCCTGTGATCCTTCAAAGTGGTGACTTCAGACACCCTCCCCCAGCCAGGAGTGTGGATTTTAGGGTGATATAAAATGTACCTTTCCACTCCCACAGGGTTACACTGGCTTCCAAACTCCTCACCTGGAGCAATAGCCAGAACATCTCCTCTGCCCTCCAGTTTGCTTCAACAGGAGCCAACTTTCTTTGCCATTAGAGCTGGACAAGCTTAGAGGGATGTGAGTCTGTTTCTGTATTTTTTGGGCACAGTGTGACAGGGCTGCAGGAGAAATGCACTGGAGACATTTTCCCTCCATTATTACAGTTCCTGTCTGCACTATGGATCTTTATTGCACAAACCACCCTCGTTCTGCATTCAAAATGTCTCCACGGATGTGGATGCAAATTCCACACGTTAGAGCACTGACAGGTATTTAATATGGACAGAGAAAGCCAAGGGAAAATTGAAATCTTCAATCCTTCAGACATCCATTCCGGCAGTGAAGCTGCTAACAGTTACAAATGCTTGTTGACAGTGCAGCTGAATTCCAGGTTTATTCCAGTAAAAAGGCAGGAGTTTTATTGCTCCTGTGGTCTGAGAACACCCCAAAGGCAGCTTGTGGTGGCACAGTTTGATTAATACGGGCTAGAAAAAACCTTGGAAGCCCCTGCTCCACCCAGCTGCAGTTGGCAGCTTTGGGTCAGGCCTTGCTGCCCAGCCTGGATTTGGGGGGGCGCACAAATCATGGTGCCAACTGCTCACACAAGGCAATTTTAAGTTGTATGGGAAGCTGTTTTAAGTCTGTTGATCATGGAGCAGACTTTGACTACTCCCTGTCCTCTGAAACCTGAACCCAGGCAGGCTGAGGCCATGAGCACATCTGTGTTGCAGCATCTTTCCAAGGAAAGACCCACAAAACTCCAGGGTTCCAACCCCCTGCAATGACAAAACAAATAGATCACGACTTATTAGTGATCACAGAGTCCACATCAGAGCAGAGTGTTGCTCTGGTGGTGCCTCCAGGCTCCCAGGCTGCCCCAGGCTCCCAGCACCAGCGCAGGAGCTGCTGAGGGGATGCTCAGGGCACTCAGGAACCTGCAGGGAAAGCTGCTTGCCAGCTGTCTGTCCAGCCCGCTGCCTCCTGCCCTGGAAGAGCTGTTTTAGCTGTGAAACCCCAGAAGTGAGCACTTTGTGTGTGAACAAGCCCTCAGCTTCCAGTTTTGGGGGCAGAGATCCATAAGTGCCCTACAGCTTTACCACTGCAGAGGACGGGCTCCTCTGTGGAGGCTGTGCTGGAGCTGAGTGAGTAACACCCTTACAGTAAAGCCAAACAGAGGCAGCCAGAGTGCAGCAAGTGTTTTGCCCATCAATTACCCCCAATTCTTCATCCAGAAAGATTAAAGGCTGTTTGTTTGCAGTTATGTGTAATGTCATGCTCTGTTTGTCATCTTATGAGCTCTCCTGGGATCACAAGACAGGCCTGAATGCTACAGTGCCACCTTTCACAAAACAGCCTACTAAAACTAATTAATACTGCACCCTAGTTAGCACATGCAAACTTGGCATTATTAGTCTAATTAAAAGGATTTTAACAATCTGAGTTTCCTTCTCTCTCCCCCTCACAAATTCCAACATATGCAAGTCAAGTAAATTAAACCCATTAATCACCATTGGTGCTGATGATATAGGTGCTTGTAATGTGGGCTTGTCTCTGAAGAGAGGCACTAACAGACCTCGTTATGTTTAATTTCACTCCTTAGCAAAGGATAATAAATACAAATTGTAACATCACAATAAAATATTTAATTATTCAGGAGTTTGGTAAGGAACATAATTAGCTTGCTGGTATGTGTCTTCATTTGGGTGATAATGGATCCAATTTAGGAGCTCGAACATCTCTGAGTAAAGGCTGACAATGTGAGGTTTGCCAGGACATTATTGCTTAAACGTAGAGAGAATTTCCACAACCTCCATTACCTCCTGTGGAGACAGCTGTGAGGACATCCCAGCTCAAAGGTCTGGAAATGAGCCCCAGAAACCTGGAATTGTCCTGCCTGTGTGCAGGTTTGGGTTGATGTCTTCAGCCTTGTATGGATAAGGAAAGCCGAGAGCTGATAGTGTTTCCACAGATGCTACTGGAGTAATCCCAAAGAGTGATATATTGTATTTTAGGCTTAGTAAAGGTTTATTTTTAATGTGCTGCAGGAAGACTCTGCTTTGGGTTCTGCAGCTGGTTTGAAATTTGGGTGTTTTCACTCAGCTGCATGAAAGATGAGGCACAGCTGCCACAAGGGGTTTGGGTTATGCCCCATTTGCAAAGGGGAATGGGCTGGATGGAGCTTGTCCTTCCCACCTCCATCCCTGGACACAAGCCTGACCATAATGAAAATATCCCAGAAGTGCTGTGGATGGGCCTGTGCCTTGCAGAGGTGGTGCTGCTGCAGTTGGGGGTGCAGGAGTTAATGCAGGAGGCACCCGAGCTGGCAATTCAGCTGCTGCTCTTTGCTTTTATGGGATCCTGATTTTATTTATTTTATGTTCTCCTTATTGCCCGTATTTAGGTGACAGATGTGTGCGTTCCTTAATCTCTTTCTCATTACCCTATGAAATTGTAGCTGCGTTTTGACAGCTTTCAGACAAAGATAAAAGAGCAGAGGGGAACTTCAAACATATGGAAATTTGCAGATACCCTGGGCTGACTCCTGGTGAGGAGATGGCTGAGCACAGTTAGAGGAATTAGTTAGGACTGGTGGCCTTTGAGTTCCTGATGTCTGCCTGCAGATGTGAGGGGAAGCATTGCCCCAGCAGCCATGATCCCAGCTTTTGATTATGTATCCTACACGAGTGAAGGGAGCTTAGGAGTGGATTAATGCTCTGAACGGATTAGTTCAAAATTGTATTTCCAATGCATTTGCCACACACCCCCGCACTGTAACCTTTGCCTAAGAAAAGCAAAAACCACCAGGAAACCCAGGATGTCTGGGCACCTGCATGATGCAGCCAGCACAATTCAAATTTCCTTTGCAAGGTAATTAACAGTGGATTGCTTGGTTTGGCAGAATGTACTGTCTTACCACAAAGGGCTTGGGAGCCTTATACCAAAAAGGATAAGAACCAGACGTATTTTTGCTTCATCTGAATTATTTTGCATTATTTACCTGCCCATTTTCTTTACCCTATCACCTTTACCCTATCTTTACCCCTTCACCATTTCCAATCAAAACAGATTTTCAAAGAAACCCTTAAACCATAAATTTCATTATCTCTCTAAAGAAGACATTCAAATTAGTGCAAGAGAGTGTGAACATAATCTTGCAAGCAATGTAATAAATGTGGTGTGTTATTTCTATCTCCACTAATTCTTCTGAGCAAGATTTACTGCCTTGGTGAGGTTTTTTTTAAATAAATTAAATATAACGTGAACTAGATAGTTGTTCACACGGCGCTAGAGCTGGAGAGGCTCATTAATCACTAGTTTAAATCCCAGAGTATCCAGTCATCCTAATTAATGATTCAGTGCTGAACTTTACTCTGGCAGTGGCAGCAGCACCAGGCCATTACCCAGCTCAGCTGATAGGGACTGAGTGAACCAGAGGAAATGGAGCAGCCCTTTGGGCTGGAGAGGCTTGAGCTCCTACCTGGGCAGCTCTGCAGCCCTGTGCCAGACAGTGCTGGCCATTAGTGGTGCCAAAATCAGCTGTCCCTGTCACCAAAGCCACGCTGGCAGCAGTTGGCTGGTGCAGGTTTGGGGCTGGGCGCTGGTGAGGCCACGCCTTGAGTGCTGTGTCCAGTTCTGGCCCCTCAGTTTAGGATGGACAGTGAGTGCTGTGTCCAGCTCTGGGCCCTCAGATTAGGATGGACATTGAGTGCTGTGTCCAGCTCTGGCCCCTCAGTTTAGGAAGGACATTGAGACACTTGAGCGCATCCAGAGGAGGCCACGAGGCTGGTGAGGGGCTGGGAACACAAACCCTGTGAGGAAGGGCTGAGGGAGCTGGGGTTGTTTATCCTGGAGAAAAGGAGACTCAGGGGTGACCTTGTCACTCTCTACACTCCCTGAAAGGTGGCTGTGCTCAGGTGGGGGTTGGTCTCTTTCTCCAGGCAGCAACTGACAGAACGAGAGGACACAGCCTTAAGCTGCACCAAGGGAAATACAGGCTGGATATTAGAATTTTTTTTACAGAAAGAGTGATAAAGTACTGGAATTGTCTGCCTGGGGAGGTGGTGGAGTCACCACCCCTGAATGTGTTTAAAAAAGACTGGATGTGATACTTGGTGGCATGGTTTAGTTGAGGTGTTGGGGCTGGGTTGGTCTCGATGATCTTGAACTTGGATCTTCCAACCTGATCATTCTGTGAATTTTGTGAATATCTGTCTCTAGCAGGTGCTCCAGGCACTGTTTCAGTATAAGGGGGCATATTTATGGGGAGTGAGGGTTTCTAACCCCCTGGATTCCCGGGAAGCTGCTGGCTGAGGGGCTCCTCTTGGCAGGGATGCAGGACCTCAGGAAGGAAGCCGTGGCTGTTCCTGGTGCCTGAGCTCTCCCCTGAATCCTGTCTGGGGTCCTGGTGCTCCATGCACGGGAGCAGAGCAGCTTCTTGTGCAACCAGTGCATAATTAAAGGTTGTGGAATTGAAGCTCACTCTTGCAATAGGAAAATCATAAATCATAATCCCATTATTCAAATGACTTTACCTGCTCTTTAGGGTTCCATTTGTTCTGTATTTCATTTATCTGTGTTTCTAAGAAAAATAATTCACACTGTTCCAGTGCCTTTTCTTTTTTTTTTAAATGTAATATTTTAGCATGTAATTTTTTTGCATTCCTCACAAATTCTAGGGAAAAGACACTGTCTTTTGGTTTTGTTGTATGAGTGTATTATATATTGGCAAGAAACTCCACTAGGAAAGTGTTTCATCCTGCCTTGGAGAATGAGGGATCCACTCAAGCCCTAGATTAGCAAAGCAACGAATTACCAACTCCTTTGCTTTTCTGCAGTCCTGCTGCCTGGAAGTTAATTAATTAGGTGGTCTTGAAGGGCTGAACTTTGCTGACTTTGGGGATAGCAGGGGTTTTGTTCCTCTTTTGTTTTGTTACAGGCAAATTCCTATAGGAGAAAGTGAGCCCGAACTCAGTCTCAACACATGGAAAATCTGCATAAAATGAGTTTTGCAGTTGCATCATTATTCCAGACTTCAAGTTTTTCTCAACTGTTCTTATAATTACTTTAAGCACAAGAGCTCTTAGGGCTCCACTTGCCTAATTCTTAACATAGAATCAGGGGTTTACAGCAGCAAATAATTTTTATTCTTGTTGATTTTTAGCCTGGCTATTGGAAGCTGGGAAATTTTAGCATATGCAATTTGAATTATTTCATGAAACATTTAACAAGAGCCTATTTCATTCTTCACTAAGGCAAGCTGATATAAGAAGAATGATGTTATGGTTAATGTAAATCATAATTATTACCAGGTGCATCACTGAGCTGGGAAATTGTGCTAAAAATGTAAGTTTTGCTCCATTTCATATTGAAAAATTACTTTGCAGCTTGACAGCCATTAATCTCTGTTACAGGAATGTTATTCTTTATTTTGGTAGAGCTAAGGCATAACAAGGCATAAATTATCAGGCCACAGGAGTCCACTTGGCTGGGCTGGGCTGGGCTCAAGCAGCCCCTGATGATAAGAACCAAACCACCCACACCCCATGTCCCCACCCCAGTGCTGCCCACCCTGGGGACACCTCAGCTCCAAACAGAGCCACCAAGCCCTCAGAACTCTGCTCCCTGAGACTTTTCCTTTGGACATACCTAAAACACTTTGCCAGGGCAGCATTCTGTCTCTGTAACTCCCACGAGGCTGTGCCCTGAAGAGATTTGTGGGCTGGGTGCTCTTCTTCTGTTTGCCAAATCCTCTCTAAAAATAGACTTTCTCCTAAAAGAAAGCTCCAGGAAGGATTTAATCCAACAGCTTCACTCTAAAGCAGGATGGGATATCTGTGTTTGGTACTCAGCTCTGAAGGGGGGGATGCAAAACTCTGTTGCTTTATTTGTTCCCAGGGAGTGAATTTGTTATTCCATGGGAGAAGTTTGAGGTACATCCTAACTTGTAATAAAGATGCTTTTCCAGAAGTGATTGTCTCTCTCTGTTGGGCTTGGTGGGTGGGCAAGCAGCATGGGAAGTAAGGCTCTAATGGTACTGTGTGTAGTAAGGTCTGTTCTAACAGGGAGAGCACTTGTACAAAGGAATTTTTATCAGAAAATACCTAAACTTCCTCAGAGCAAAGTGCTGCTCGCCTCAGTTTATGCCAAAACATCAGAAATATAGAGCCCTAGGATTTTGTGCTTTATAAGCAGAAGAAACAACTAAACATGAGTTTCCAAGCACTGAATTATTCAATAGGAGTGTGTAGGTTTTTGAGATGATTCTCCACAAGGCTTTTCATCTGCTTCCACTGAAGCAGTTTTGGTTGACCCTGCTCTATTTACTGTGAATCCAGCTTCCAGGCTACTGATTTCATGAATGGTATGAAATTCAGAATACACTTCACTTTTTGATAGTTATGTCTTTCTGCATACAAATGGTAACTCTTCTCTTCCTCTCACTTTTGGCTGCTATCCAAAATCAGTGTAATCACTGCCACTCTTCACAGCAGTGTTTTAAAAAATAGCACAGGACTGTCCATCAGCACATCATCACCTGCCACACAACACTTCAACCTAAGGAGGTGAATCTCAATGCCCCCTCTGAAATCTCTGTGTCTCCCATTTTGTTGAAGCTCCTTATACACAAATCACTGCCCAAAAGCCCTGAGAGCCTCTCCAAAGCTTTTTGCAAACAATATTTCTCAGAAGAATCTTTATTAAATCCACCCTCGCATTTGTTCTGCACACTTCATCTTTGACAACTTCCCAGGGACAGGATGAGCAGTTTTGATAACATAACTGAGGGATAGACCAGAGCAGCCTGCCTGCCTTTAGTGGCCATTTGTAATTTTGGCTGTCATCCTCAGGCTGCCAGGGAAGGGAGCTGGGCTGGACACGTTGGCATCTCTGGTCTGCTCACTTGCAAAATGCAATATTGAAAGTGTTAGAAGTGCACAGCAAAGCTGAAGTGCGGCCTGTGAAAATGATGATAACAGCAAATGGGAAACCATTTAATAGGAGATGTGTTGGTCAGGTTGACAGCACTGTGAGAGTCTTGCCGAGCCTGAAATGTGTGCCCTGACATTGCAGAGTCAGCAGGAAAGTCCTGGGGCAGCTGATGGTTCTGTTCAAAGCTGATGATTCTCAGGCTCAACAGATGCAACTCCTGTTGCATTCGGGGTTTGCTGCAAGCATGTGACAGCAGTGTGGAGCTGCCCTTTGCCTTAGCAAGGCAAGAAGTGAAATTAAAAACGTTTCCCTAAAGTTGTTGCTCAGCCCAAATGGTGCTCACAGGCTCATTAGGAACTAACCTGATTAAATTTGGTTTGCCCAGGAATGCAATTCTGGGCAGCTCCCTTTGAATGATCACTAAAAAATTATTGACATTTTCCATGCCTTAGCACCTGACATATCGTTCTATAGAAACCTCATTTCTCCTGGAAAATGCTGGAGTGGAAGTGGTTTTAGTAGGACCATTGCCTGCACCACAAACATTTCTCTATGTGCCATTTTCTGGGCTCTTAGAAGAAATGTAGTGTCTCAGCCAGCAAGAACAGATGTGAGAAAATTGCAAAATGGTTGCCAAGCATCATGAATTAACTCTGCTGGTCAGATGTTCAACACCCCTGGATGATTGTGTGCTAATCTAAGAGTAGAGTAAATCAATCATTATCCAGGCCTGGGATATCTAGGTAGACCATAGGAAGCCTCTTGATTAATATGCACATCCTCACCTAGATGATGGTTAGTTCTGCAATTCATGGTTAAACTGAAGGCAGAAAGAATTGCTTTTTAATAACCTTGATAATAACCCTTCTGATAGCTCCATTTAGGCATCATTATTGAATAATAGCCTGTGCATGTCATCGAGTCACTCTGACATTAGAACAGAAAATACACAAATATCCAGGTCATGCCACTGATCAAAACAAGAGACAAATCCTCTTCTGGGGCAAATTAACACAGTTCCCCTGGTATTAACAGAATGGAGTAGAATTTCTAAACAGACACCAAGGCAAAATGATGCTTAAAATGTTGATGCAGTATGTAAAAGATTTTATAGATTCTTCAAAAAAGCCTTAATTGCCTCTCTGCTGTTGTTCAGGCACTGCAGCATCAAAACCCGTGCTCAGTGGGTTTGGGATAGACTCAAAGGTGCAGATGGATGAGCACCAGGGCTGGGGGAAGCTGAGCCACTGCAGACCACTGAGCTGTGAGGAGATAATCAGGGATATCACAGGGTGGTGAACCCAGGCTGCATGTCCCCATGATTGACAGAGACGTTGATCACAGCTGCTCTCATGGCAAAGGAAAGCAAGTCTGGGGAGATGTGGTGTGTACACACACACACATACAGAAAAACAAAGGTTGGGATATTCCTGCAGCACTTGGAACACCTTACAGAGGGAGATGTTACTGCAATATCCTGTCAGCAGCTCATGAGTGCCAGCGTCTGTAACCCCACAGTGAATTACACTACTGTTCCTAATCTGCTCCATGACACCCTGCATCTGAGCCTGCTCCCAGCCTGGAATATCTCTGCTGATTTCACTGGGAACAAGGCTGTGAGCACTGAGCACTGATCCTCTGCACAGTTAGCACAACTTCAGCCATGCATGGCATGTGAAATATTTCATAGAGGCTTTTGTTTGTTTTTTTTTCTTCCATTAAACCAATTGCTAGCTAATCATTTTGTATGAAATAACGCAATATGACATTAAAAGATCTGATCCATGCAAGCCCTTCATGTATAACAGCTTTGGTTTAATTTCATTTGTAGGACTAACAAACAAACCCACCTAACAGCAAAACTGGGATTAATGAAAACAAAAATGAAGGCAAATTGCTGTCACCCATGTTCAAGCAGTGTTAAATTATGTAAGTTTTGTTTAAATTTTCAGCTCTGGTGGCATGAACCCAAGAGGAATCTTCATGTCAGATAGACAGCAAAGAGACCTAAAATTATACAATCATATTATTGTATGTTTCTCTCAATCTAACACCTCATGGCTCCTGTCAAGCTTCTTTCCCTTTTCTTTTAGTGGTAATAATGCATTTGTTAAGGTACCAGCCCTCTGTGTGTGCACCCACCCCCCTGAACGGCTCCAGCATGAGGAATTTATTGTCTGGGCAGAGAGGTGAGACCTGGGTGAACAGTAAAAATCAGTGACAGAAGAACAAAGAAGTGAATGTGACTCTGGAGGTACAGGGATGTGACAGCATCCCCACTGCCTTATAATTTGTGAACCCTAGAGGTTTCTGCCTTGGAGTTTGTAAACCACATTTCACTGCTTTGAAATTAATGCCAGCCACTCCTAGCAGCTTTCCAAGGAGATCAGGATTATCCTCCAGTTGCAAATGGGCGAGATGAGGGAGGAGAGGCAATGTGCTGAGGTTGCTCAGCATCTGCAGACCAAGCCCTTCTTTCGGATGTCTTGTGCACCAAAGGACTGCTCTGTCCTGCTGCAAAGAGTGAGCAAGAGGTGCCAAACAAGGCCAACCAAAGGGTGATGGAAAGGAGAAATGATCAGATCACTTGACCTCTTCCAGATGTATCAATCAGGCCAAGAGATACTTCTCCTGATTTAGGAAATGAAGGACGTATTTGCTCAACGTTCTGTCCTGAGTGGCTCCTTACAGGCTGTAAGACTCAGATGGCAAAGAAATGCTGCAGAAGAAACAGATTTTTTGAGGAGGAGGGCTTGAAAGAGCTTTTGCAGGGTAAACATTTCTTATTGCCCTTATTCAGAGCACTCAGGCTCTGTAAGGATGTACAGCAACTCCTGAGCTGCCAAGTCCTTCACAACTTGCTGTGGTCTGGTGCTTTGCAAACTCCACTGCAAAACTCCCTAAAGAAACAAATCCCAGTCCAGCTAAATCAAAGCTGTAAACTGAAAGGTGCCTATAAATCACAGCACACTTTCATAACTCCATTCATATGTGAACAATATCCGAGGGCCTCTATATTAACAAGCTGAGGAGAACAGCTCTGTGGACAAATCTGTATGTGCTGCCAAGAAAATACGATTTATCCAAAAACTCTGCAACACAGAAAACTGAGGCTCTCTCCCAGGTGGCTTCCCCCCCCCACTCCCTCCCATTTGTACTGCTTATGGCAGAAAGGAATATTTAGAAGTGCCTGACAAGCCAATTAATTGTCAATTAGCTGGCTGATGTGCCCAGCACTGATCACTGTGCAGCTGGACAGAGTGTCACAGGCCTGGAATCAGGAGCTCAGGAGCTCATTTTTAGCATGAACCTTCCTGCCCTGCTTCCTTCTCAGTGGATGTCAAGGTTCATCCAGGATCAAAACCAAATTTTAGTGAAGAATGCCCCCCCCCCCCCCGGGTTTTGCACTTGCACTGCCCCCTCAGCCTCGTGTTTGGGTGGATTTAGAAGGATTTTTGCTTCTCTAAGTTTTACTTTGCCAAACTTTACAACCCATGGTAGCAAGAGTGAGGAGGATTTCAGCATGAGCCCATCACTGCTTACTGGGTTAGGGTATTTTGTCCTATTACCTCTAATAATGCTCAGTCACAGTTACATTTATTCCCAACAGTGCTGAGGCAAAATAACACAGCTTGCTGCAAAATACCCCGAGAATTTGGGTTTTTTAAAATAGAGTACCTTGAGTTCTTTATTTATCTTCTCCTGTCAATACACAGTCACAGCTTCTTCTTATGCACTGGTTATACATTACAGATTCCTTATTCCTTGTATCAGTGGCTGTTTATTCATCTATCCTGTAGAAGGAAAAGGGATACACACCTGCTAATATTAGCATCACAGGACATAAATATACTCCTTTCTCACTCCCTCTCTCTCAATAGAAGCTGAGTTCTAATTTCCAAGCTTCATGCCTTCAAGAAGCCAGATGACACCCATTTCTCTGCATGCTGGCATTGTTCAATAGCTAAAATAATTTTTCTCCTTCTCTAGGACTTGTTCCCTTTACATAATGGGATTTAAAATTTTCCAGTGGTATAAACCAGTATTTGCTGCATTAATTTTTTTTCCACGTTTCCTAAAGTTTCTCTTTAAAGATGAAGAAAAAAAATGAATCCTTCTCAACAGTGAGTGGGTGTCTTCTCTCACTTATTAGTGTGATGGTTTTGAGGTGCTGATGGAGGGCAGTTAATCCTTATGGAAAAGGGAGAGGGAGATTCCCTCTGCACATCCCTGGGTCTACCTCAGCTTTCCCTCCCTTTCTGCAGTGCCTGGTGGGGCTGTTGTGCAAAGCTGTTGTGTGGTGCCCACAGTGACTGTAAAATGCATCTAAGTCAACAACTTGAAGCTGTGTCTGTGCATCGTTTTCAAAGCGATATTGGATTTTAAACTCTTACATCCAGATGTTATTCCTTAATGGGAGCAAAGATGGGGGCTTGGCTTCCACAACTCAATTTGTAAAATAGCAGCCATGTGTTCCCTTCATCCCCTCATTGCTTTTATTACATGAATTCAAAATTGCAATTCCTCTGCCTAATTTTTTTCTCCTATACAGTCTTCCTATTTAAAAGAGTTATCACCCAAAAAACCCATTCAATAATGGTTTTATCTCTTACATGAACTCTTACCGCAAAGGGTTACAACTTTCAGAGGGTTGAAATGAGGTTCATTATGGGTTTAAATTTTTGATCCATTTTGACTTCTGGAGGCCAGATTCTTACCTAGCAGAGACAAGGCCACCTTTCAGTAGACCCTGAGGCTGTTGTGGTGTGTGCTGGCCCTCCATACCTTCTGTTTTGGGCAGCAGAAGATAACTTGTAATCCTACTTGCAGTCATAACATTATGTGGGATTTTGCACATAATCTGCAGAAAGACAAAATCCCTTTTAATTTCCATGCTTTCATTTTAGAGGGGTTTTGCAGTTCGTAGTTGCATCATTATTTTAGACTTCAAGTTTTTCTTAACTTCTTCTTTTTCAAGCCTGTGCAATGAGAAACGAGCGACAATGAATATGCAGATGTCTACTTTAGTCCTACAAGGAGGAACAACTGAAGTTCAGCCCCCTCATTTGTTTGTTTGTACCTGGGGGAAAAAAAAATTGCTTTTCTGCCACAGTGGCAGCTGTTGAATTAGAGGGAAAAGTGATTTATTAAAGGTTTATTAAAGGTATATATAAAATGATTTTTAAGCAAGAAATTTGGAGAGGATGGGGAAAACTATGCAGCGCACAAGGGGAAGGAATTCATTAATCCAGTCTGCAGCTTTTTGGGGCTACAGGGAAGAGCAGTTGGATGAAGATGGTGGCTATTTAACCCATTTTCCCTCTGTGGGGGTGACAATCCCAGTGACAGGGTGACAGCAGTGACGGGAGCGCTGCCATGGCCAGCGACTCCTCGCCATGTGCCAGACAGGACATCTGCTCTGGCTGGACAGGAGGCAGAAACCTCTCACTGCCCTTCTTCCTGCACTGGTCCCCTTTAGGTAGGATCTGAATCTCCCCCAGTTTCTCCAGGGCCTGGGGAGACTGCAGAGAAGGCAGAACGAGGCACATCTGGAGTGGGGCAGCAGCTGGGAAATGCCTGATGCTGCATGGTGGAATCGAGTGAATGGCTGTGACCTTTTCAGTATTCCAGATTTTGATTGATTGGTCATTTCCCCTCTTTCCCATGCTGTAAACAGGGGAGCTGTGAAATGGGTGGCCAAAATAAACACAGGCTTACGTAGGCTAAGGCAAATTTATATTGAATTTATGAGAGAGAAAATTTTGCTAACTCATTCTACCCATAAAAATTATAAAGAGGAAAGAAAGTGACATAAAATCAATCCATTTCCACGACAAAGCTCATTATGAGAAGAGAAAATATAGTCCCATACTAACTTGTTCTCATTACTGTTCTAAGATTTATCATGTCAGGTGCCATGTGCAAGGGAGGAAACGAAAACCTTCCTTGCCCTTACCTTAAAAAAAATGCAAGAGACAAAATAAGCCAAAGCATCCTCATCATGTCCAGTGAGCATATATTTTGTCAAGCTTCACAAGGGGCATGATTAGCTCAAAGGTGTGACTTTGAGGAGCCATTCCAGGCTGGATGCTCCAAGGCAGGGCAGGTCACCCTGTCCTAGCTGTCACTACCAAACCAGCTCTTCCCTTGGTGTCAGTGAAAACTGGCACTCTGGAAGGAAGATGCTGCTTGAGGGCTTGACCAGATGAAGGAAGCCTCGGTTAACACCCCTTAGCTGGTGTGGAACAGGATTTGGAGTGGGAAAGAGCTGATGGGGAAAAAAAAAAGCCAGACCTGAGTTGCTCAGAGCTGGGAAAGGGAATTGCCATGTTCAGGCCAGCCCCAAGGTCAGTGTGACTGCTGCATTTGATCTGCAGTTCTCATCCTCATCTCAGCTTAAGCACAGCCAGTCTAGGACAGAAGCCCAAAGCTGCCTTTACAGATGGGCTCTTTGCTGCTTTTGCCATGCAAACCCACAGCCCTGGCTCTGAGGGGCCATTCCAGAGTCTGGGCTCATCCTCTCATGCATTGCTCCTTGTGTGCTGCTGAACAGATGCAGTTCATTTTGGAGCTGACATCTGGTGCTGTCAGAGTACATAACTGGTGCTGATTTGCAATGCCAGCTGAATACTCTGACCTTTTTGGTGCATTCATAAGAGATGATGGTCTGTGTGTGCTCTGTGGATACACCAGGCAGTGTGTGGTGAGGGTGTTTGTTTGCAGGGAGGACAAGGAAGAAGTAAATACACAAAACAAAACAAGCCTGCCAAATCTGGCCAGAGTAAAATCTCACTGGTCAGCTGAAGAAGGGAAGAGATGACAGATAAACAGAGGGTGTAATGTCCTGATAAACACAGGCATTTCTTTAAACCAGGATTACAAATGTTGCTTCTCAATTCAATCAGTCTTCTCCTTACCCATGCAAACAACATTCCCAGCAGTCTCCTCTTACCTGTGGGAGGTAGCACAGAAATACTGTGATGCTCTAATAGGATGTTGCCTTCATTGTCCCAAAATCTGGGAGAGCACTATGAGATATCCCTGAGGCTGGGACAAAAGTTAAGGGATAACCATTTTTCACATCATAGGATGAATCCTGAGCTATCCTTGAAACCGAACCTAGCATGACTTGAGTGGGAATATTACTTGGAGCAATGCAGCACCCTGTAGCAAGAACAGCTCCAGTCTGGAAGTAGGGGCTCTCTGGACAGGTTAGGCTTGCTTTCCCATACATTTTTCTGGGATTTATATTGTATGGTTATAGTTGATTAAGGGTTTTGGTTTGCTTATTTTGTCTCAGTTTTGTGGTGTAGCCAGATTGGCACCTGGGGAATGGAGAGAGGCTCCTCATGGATGTGCTTTGCTTTACTTGGCTGTTAGCATCCAACTCTCACCCACCCCAAAGCCTGTTGGCACAGGGGTGTATGATGTAGGATCTAACAGTGCAGACCCTCAGCTCTCAGCTGAGAAGAGTGCCTGGTGCACTTGTGAAATGTGAAACGAAGAGGCAGAGAGAGGGGGGAGAGGCCAGGACCTCTCCTCTGCAAAAACTCCTGCTGGGCAGGAGTTGGGCATCCTCAGCCCTCCTTTGAACTTGCATCAGGTGGTGGAAAGCTGAGTGATCACAGTGGAACAGCAGAGAAGCTTCCACAGTGTCAGGGCAGATAAAAGTGAGGTAAAATGTTTCACTGCCAAGAGCCTTGAGCACTGAGTGACATGGGTAAGGGAGAGTTGAACACAGCTGTCCAAAGCCCCAAGTTAGAGCATCCTTCCTCCATACAGAATCAGGGTCTCACACCTATCTAAAGACCAGCACATGCCCACTGAAGGGCAAAATGGTATTTATAATGATATTTATAGCACAACATCTTTTGTGGGAAAACCACACTTTATCATTCCACATACAACATTACTGAGAAACTGAAAAAATATTATTAAAGCATTTAAGGATAAGTTAATAGAGGGAAGCACTTAGTGTCCAAAATTTTGATGAGAGAGAGCAAAATCCATCCTTTATTCAGCCATTATTGCAGTTGCTTCTGTGTCTTTTGGGGTGTAGACAGGTTCACTCTCTCAGGCAGAGCACCACAGAGCAGGGAGGGAGCAGGGCTCTGATGGCCAGCAGTGATGAATTAATTGAGTGTCTTGCTGCTCTACACCACCATGGCCATAGGAGAGAACAGGAAGAAAACAAGATTTAGCTTGACCTCCCTGGGTTTATAAAAGGTTGGTTCGATGTACACGAAGCACTCGCTACGTGCAGCTGTTATTTCCTGCCCCAGCAGTGTTACTTAGGTCATGAGGACTTTTTGGTGTAGGATTTTAACTGCTGCATGAAAAAGCTACCAAACCTTTAGAACTAAACTGGTTTTTGCAGCCACTCTGTCTCCTACCCTTGGAATGTAGAACCTAAGCCTTGGTAATACGTAACAGCTCCTGGTGCACTGGGCACTGATGCTCCCCAGTACTTTGTGATCCCATGGTATGTCCTAAGGGCAGATGAATGAAATCATGCAATTGCAAGGAGTTCATCCAGCAGCTCCTGTTCAAGCCCAGCACATCCTTTTTTGTGCCTGTCAAGGTCTACGAGAACCAAGCCATAGCTGGTGATTTCCATCTTCCTCAGGTGGCACATTGTAGACTTAGGAGCTCCTGTTCAATTTCAGCTTGCTTCCTTCTCTAAAACCTGGCTCCTGGAAGTCTCCCCAGCTACATCTTGTGCTGGGATCATGCCAGACATCTCGTGGGTTCCCTGCTCCCCATGGCTGTGCACAGAGTTTGCAAATGTTGCTGGTTGTCCCCAAAAATCACCATTGTCCATCCCTGCTGAGTGTGTCCATAAAGAGTTTTTGTTCTCTCATCCTCTGGCTCGTGCCTTGCAGCACTGAGAAGACTGAGCCAGGGCACCCTGAGGCACCACATTCAGCTGTTCCACCTAATGCTCTACTGCTGCATGTGGGTAAAACCTTGCAAAAGGAAGGCCTTGTAAAATCACGGCTCAGGCCTGCTACTTCAGCTAAGTAGAAGAGGACTGTGGGAAAGTGACTCAGCTGAATTAGAGGTAGAGAAACAAGTTCTGTCACCGCTGTGTGTTCACATGGTGGTGTGTGGTAGTTGGTTGAATTATGTTTGTGTAACTGACAAAGGCCTAACTGCTAAAAAAAGCCTGTTTTTTGCAATAAGCAGCTCTCCTTTGCTCCTCTGCCTGGGGACCCTGCGTCACCATGGGCCCTCACCCACACTCGGCTGTTAAACGTGTCTAGGAGAGAAATACCTTGTGCTGCAGCCCCTTCCCGTGCCACAGCTCCCACCCAGGGCTGACTTGCAAAGCTGCCACTGTTGGTGCTGCAGCTGATTGAGGACCTGAGCCCAGGAGCAGGGAAGTGGCACCAAGAAGCCCTGCTCAGTTCAGCAGCACGTAGGTGTGCAGAGGGACCGGCTCAGCCAGCTGAGCCAAAAGCCACAGCTGACTCAAAACAAATCTCTTTTGTTCTCCCTTCTTGTTTCACGCGGTAAATAAAAATAAATCCTCCAAGGACCAGAGCATTTAGGCTCAGAGTGTTCCTGTTTGCTCAGAGCACATCAGTCTGTTGTTCTTCCTGGCTAATCAGATAGAGCGGAAACTAAAACAATCTAAATTTGTTGTTCCCTTTTATTCTATACATAATCACTGCTTCTCGTTGGCTTCTAAATAGCTGCATAAATACACATTAAATGCCGTGACATCTCTTTTGGGACTCAGTCCAGTGTTTCCTGGTTATTTTCTCACTTTGAAAGAGATTGGGTTCTCAGATATTGTCACATTTCGTGTAAAATCCTCTGTACTGTGTAGAATGGATATTATAATGCTGAGTTCATCCTTGTCCTCTGCCGGCAGAAGGGAGTTGGTGACACTAAATGAATGTGGAAGAGTAGCATGTGCCTACCTACTATGTGTGAAAGCAAAAAAGAAATCTCACCCTGGGCAGACACGAAGGTTATTTGGGACTGACACTTCTTGCAGTGTTCCCCCTTCATTCAACCTTCTCTCCTTCCACTCTGACTCTCAAACTCTCACTCCAGTTTGCAGGGATCACTCTGGGTTAGTGGTTTGTGGTTCCTGCAGAACTGCTGCCTCTTCTTTCGGTGTGGTTTCCATCAGCCAGGACAGGTGCTGCCACTTTTGGCTTTTCAAAGAGCCTTTCTGCACATCACAAGCCTGATGGCACTTCAGGCTTTCAAGACTGAGGTAGAAACAGGTCTCAGAATCTGAAATTTTGACTGGCCAATAACTGTCTCTCCAGCAGAAAAAAAGATATTTGATGCTGTAGATACTGACTGCCACCTCTAGAAAACTGAGCACTGCAATTTCTGCAGAATTCATAAACTAATTTTGGGCACCTTACAGTACTTTCTGAATTTGTTTCCTAGAGATGGGCAGGAGGAGGAATAGTCTCAGCCCCTGAGGACAGTGGCTTTCAAATTCACCCATTCAGATAGTTGCACAGGATTATTCCCAGAGCAGCAGTGACCTCAGGCAGGCACATCCCCTGGGGGCTGACACATCTGGCCAGCTCAGAGCTGGAGGAGACTGAGCCCACATCTGTCCTCAGTGTACCCCTCAGTCACATTGGGTTTTAATCTTTCATTTTCAGTTTTTTTCATTTTAGCAGAGAATTACAAGAAAAATCTCATCAGTTTAAGCCAACCCACGGGTAGGTTTTTGCAGCATGGCACAATGAAAACTGATGTACATTTTCCCAGACAGGGCTGTAAGTAGTTAAAAATATCTATTGCAGTTTGAGCATTTCACTCTAATAGTGAGCCATGTGTCCAAAACACGGGCACATCGTGTGAAATGAACATATGAACATAAACAGCGATTTGGTAAAGAACTGGGACAAATCCTGAGGGTGAACACAAACATCTAACTGAGGTGCTGTAACACAGGTGAAGCTGAAGCCCAGGCCCTGGCATGTCCCATCTTTTGGTATGCCATGTGCTCCTCACATCCACACCACAATTTGTCACAGCTGGTTACATCAGCACATCATGTTCAACACATTTCCCGGGCGCAAAATGAAAGATGATCAGAGACGTTCTGAAATACCTGACACGGGGAAAGTGGGAGATTAATTGCAGCATTAAGGCTGAATGAGGCACAGAGTGGGAGCTGGAAGAGCTCTGCTCCAGGGGAAGCATCTGCAGAGTTACTCCTTGTGGAGGACCACCGTGCACCACTTTGACATTTTGGTTATTGAGCAGGGCAATGTCACTGCCCCCAGCATCCCCAGTGTAAAAATGAGGCGGGGTGGGATGGAGGATGGATGCCCACCAGCCCTGCCCTGAGCCCACTGAGAGGTGCTGGGCTTGTCCTGCTGCCCACTGCCACCAATCTCAGAGACCACGTAGCAGCCTGGGATGGGAGGACCCTTGGAGAAAAGCAAAAGAAAAACATATCCTTCTCCTTTGTCTGTTTTTATCCCAGATCAGTGTGTATCCTGGGATGGAAAATGTCAGGCATAGCATTAAGACAGTCATCTCTCAGCAGATGGGGATCGGGCGGAGGAAACAAAACTCTAAAAGTTTATAGCAAAGAACAGTACAAAAAAGCAGCTGAACCACAACAAACAGCCTGGGGGACAAGAGCGAGTTCGGCATCTGTGCTGCGGAGAGACTCGCCCGCTTCTCTCTGCAGGAAAATGTACCCGACCGTAGGTTCTGTAGGAAAGCACGAAGGAATGTGGAAGGGCACAGGGAAGAGCTCGCACATTCCGAGGAGAATGGGAGGGATGCTCGCATCCCGCAGGAGCAGCAAGCGCGGGGCAAGGCTGATCCCTAGCGGTGCGCTGCGGCTGCGGCTCCCGCCGCTCCAAACCTGCCCGCTGTCCTGGTTTGGGGCAAATTTGGGAGGAAACCTCTGGATGGACTCCTCATGGAAAAAGCAAACCCAAAAGCCTCTCTCCTAACTCGTCTGGGGGGAAAAAAAAAAAATAATCTCCTTAGAGAAAAGGGAAAAAAACCCCTATTTATTTAACAAACAAAGTGCCCACAAGTATTAAAAAATGGATAATATGAAACAATACAAGCTCTCGCTACTCTGAAGAGAGATGGCAAAATTGGGCAAGTCCTTGCCATGGGTGGTAGCTCAGCTCACCCAGTCTCTTATCAGTCCCTCCAGCACTGAAAAATGCTGCCCTGGGCCCCGGTGTGAGATCTCGGTGCTCTTCTGGGTTTTCAGTCCAGAACAGGTTTAAACAATCCCAAGAAAAAGGAAAAAAAAACAATCCAGGGAACTTCTCTGCCTCAGCTAGCTAAAGCTAACTAAAAGCAAAGGAAACATCTGTCCCTCTTGTCTGTCCATAGACAAGACAGTCCAGGAGCAGAATGTGGGGCAGTGAGTGCAGATTCTGCAAACAAACCCCACGCTTCTTCTTTTCCCCCCTTCACTCTCAGAATCAGTCTTAAAGGTGCAGAGCTTAACATGCAGCATAAACAGAACAGACAATTGGGGATACAAGCATCAAAAAGTCACCCCAGGACGCCTGGAAAAAATTTTTTCACTTTTAAGTTACACATCAGATTGTGTTTTCTCCCTCCAAAGCCGTTTCTGTTGCTGCATTAAGCACATCTCTTGGACCAGCACTCCTCTAGGGTACTGGGTTTCTTGACAAAGTTGGTTTGGATAAAAAAAGGGAAAACATTGATTTCCAATCTTTCTAGAATTTTTCAAATCGTTACTCAAAGCAATTGTTTCTCTCTATTCTCTGCTGAATACTTGTTTGTATTTACTTCCCTGTCATGTGCAATCTGGCTCCTCCTATCACTGATGGAAGGAGAAAAGGTGGAGAAAGGAGAAGTAAATGACAGACTTGATGTATTTTTCTTTTGTTTTAAATGGTTTTCTTCCTAGTTGCTTCACCTCAAAGGGGGCACCAAAGTGACTCTTTCTCCTCTGTCTTAAAAGACCTAAAAGCCTTCCTACCTATTTATATACATATTTATACAGCTGCTGCAGAGCATTGAGGTGTTACTTGTTACAGCCTCCTGCTTTTCTACGTTTCCCTGCCCACACTGAAGTCATAATGTCATGGCCTGCATATTGAAGTGACATGTCTGGGAAGTGCAGAATACTGTAGATAAGCGTATGGAGGACTCAGGTGTTTCTCTGCAGCTCTAGGAAGCACAGAGAGGGTAGGAGCCACCAGCCCAGCAGAGTGTGGGGCTCATGGAANTCTTCTTCTGCCTCTCCATCGTCTGGTGGGGCTGCGGGCGGGGGCCGGGAGGGAGGGAGGGAGGGATGGACAAGGGATGGGTGGATGGATGGATGGATGGATGGATGGATGGATGGATGGATGGTATCTGTTGTCTGCAGGTAGCACATGCACAGGGGTGTGTGCAGTGCTCAGGCACATCTGCACACCTGGTGTTGGCCAGAGCTGTCCTAACTGGATATCTGGGGCCTGGGCTTATGGCTTTAAATGGCACTGGGGCCAGAGCTGCTGCAGGCCGTGTCCCTGGTGCCGCCTCCAGCTGTCCAGCAGCTTTGTCCCCTCCTGCACGGCCTCTTGGAGCCCAGGCTCACATCTCTGTTCACGTTATGCAAAGCAGGAGCAAAGGCTGCTGATCTCAGGAGTGCTCACAAACTGAGTGTGTTGAGGGCAAAGCCCTGCTCTGCTCATGTGCTGACTGTCATTTCTCACAGGTAATGGCTGCTGCTAAATCAGCCCCAAATCGGTTCTCCAAACAGTGCTTAACTGCTTACATGCTTAGGAGTAAACCACGTTTAGCTGCCTTTAACGCTTTTCCATCTTTATTTTTATGCATTAAGATCAATTTCATGAACTTTCCTAGGTAAGATGATTGCCATCGGCAGGAAGAATGTAGTAAATTAATTATAGATGTGTGTTAAATTACTTTCATTACCAGTCTGAGTTCTGGGAGGGAGCTGTGTGAGCAGGATGACTGATGAAACAGTGTTTTTACATATTCCCCCGGTAATGGATATTTTTACTTGGCTGCCAGTGTTGTTTCCCAGCTCAGAGAAGCTGGAATTACACATTTCAGAAAATGGAGGTTCACTCTAAAATTGATCTCCAAAGATTGCCAGAAAGCTGTGGCTAAGACAGACTGGCTGGAACACAAGCTGTCTGTTCAGGGCCTTGGTGAGGCACAAAGGTGAACGGAGGGAGGATTCATCCTGTTTACATCAGACACACCCAAACCCAAGGGAGTCACTTGCATTTGGGGTGTTGCTCCTACCCACTGACAAAGGCATAACAGCCGTGACAAAGTTTAACATGAGTGGGAAGTTATTTTCCATATTCACCTTATAACGACCTTGTTGCAGGGTATTTTCTAGGGATTAATGGCCAGGCCAGTTTAATAGCTCTCTGCTGAACTTCAGGCTATCAACTTTTCAGGGAGTATCATTAATCCCTGGAAAATATCTAGCTTCATAGCAGATATGAGTGAAAAATAATACACATGTGAAGGTAAGTATAGTGTTCTATACAGTGGGATTGGTGAAGGTAAGTGTTTAATCATGTCCTGGCCCTAATTGCTAGCTCCAGATGCACTTCAGAATGCAAGTAAATGAGGTAGAGCTTAGTTACACTGTAATTACAAAGCAGCTTCACTGCACTTCTATTATATGGTGTATAATTACTATCTTCTCTGGCTGAAAGCTGAAATCATAACATCATTGTTCCTCATGTTTCAAACTGAAATGTGCTACAGAACACTGTATTTTGGAGGATTTTAGTGACAGGTAAGTCAGAGGACAAACACCTACTCAGTAAGTTAATTCAATTTATTTCTAGCCACCGCACTCACAGTCTTTTTTGATTAAAAGAAACAAAATGTCCAAAGGAATAAGAAATACGAATCAACTTACATCGTGTCCCAGGTCATGAGCTGTGAACAAACTTTATTACATGGTTTGTCCTGCCTGGACGAGTGGAATGTGGAGTCCAGACATGAAGAGCAACCTGTGTTCCCTCCCCAGTCCCTGGCTGTGATCTGGGGGTGTTTCTGAAGGGATGTCCCTTCTCACTCCCCATTGGGGCTGGCACCTCTGGGATCAAAGCTGCGCCCCCAAAGATGCTTTGAGGATCTCTCCTGATACCAGATTTGAGGGACTCAGCCTTTTAGCACATCAGTGCAGTCATCACAGAGGAATGCAGCCCCTGCATCCCAGCCTTCAGCAGGTGGATTTTCCCTTCGATCTGGAAGTGCTGGATGTGGGTGTGTGCACATGCACACAAGGCAGGGCTGTCTCAGGAGTCTGAAACACATCACAGAGATCTCCCTGCCCACACTACCTCTGCAGGAGCAGAGCTGGGGAGGTTTCCATTAGACTTGTAAAAGTGCCAAAAAACCCCTCCACAGTCTGCTGGGAGAATAATTAGAGTTGGCAAGTTTGCTCAACAAGCATTTCTTATACACAGTATTAATGGGTGATAGGTAGAGTCTGTGGTTTTTTCACTTAATAATGCATGGAACCTCCTAGATATTCTAAGGATCTCTCTCTGGAGTTGTACTTTGTGATCACAGGCATAACTAATGGCCAGGACTGATAACATACTGATTAAAACTACTTAAGAATCTCATCTGTCCAGGAAGGAAATGCCAGGTTCTGCAGCAGGAGGCAAGTGCTTGTCCCTATTTCATTTCAATCATACCCATTCATCTCAAAGACTCTGCTTTGCACATCAAAAGGGATTCAGGATTCATAAGGAATCTGCTGTGTCAGAATTAGACCTTGAAGCTGACATCTTTGGTGAATTAATATCTTCCCTTTCTTGGAAGCCAATGGATTTCACCACGAAGGTGTAGGAGTACATTCTTGTTTGGTGCCTGTCCCAAAGAGCAGTGCTCCCACAGGAGGTGGGAGATTCTTCATGTGACACATTTTGTTGGGATACCTTTGCACCCAGCAGACAGAAGTCCAAAAAACTCTGGAAAGCCCATGGGAAGCCTGTGTTCCTCTGTGTCTCTCTTTCCTTGGATTTAATCTGATGTGAAAAATGACGAATTCATGGGCTTGGGAGTTGGACCATTCAGAGATGACAGTGGTGCAAGGGTGGGCAGTACCAGCTGAGGTATTTACACCATCAGACTGTCAGAGACTTTGTCTGAAGTAAATGCAGACTTTGGCTCCTAAGGGCAAAGTGCAAGACTGTCCTTTGTGTGCACTGAGGGACATCCCTGTCCTTTTCCAGCATAAGGTACATTGGCAACAGATCTGTTTCCTTCTTACCCCTCCTAAAACCTTCTGGGCTTGTACACCTTGAGAGGTGAGGCATGAAACAGACCTGTGCTCACCAAAAGGCTTTGGACTCTGTGCTGGCCTGTTGGGATTGTCCCCAGCCTTTGCCCCAGCACAAACTCAGCCACCTGCAAGCTTCTGGTGTGCCAGGGACAAGCCTTGGCAGAGGAGCAGTGCTGAACACGCAGTCTCTGAAGAGGCTTTGCAGCACTAATGCTCTCCAGAGGCCCTTTCCAACTTCAGCCATCCTGAGAGGGTGTGTGTGATTCTGTGAGAGCTGACACAGACAGCCTTGGGCGCCAAGAGTCTGCCCCTGAGTTACCTGTGGAATCAGAAACATCAAGATGCAAATGCATCTTTTGAACACCGGGAGGGATTGTCATATCTGGAGGGTACAAACCTGGGTGTCTGTGCCAGACTCTCCACAAATTGTGTGGTCCCTGCTGGTGCTGCTCCTCTCTCCCTGTCTGACTTGTGCTGTAATGAGCTTCTTAGCCTGCCCAGCAAACTGCATCCTGAACAGCTGCTTAAAATACAATCTGCGACTCTTGAATGGCTTTTTTGTGCTTCAGAAGTGTTGGAATAGGGGCGAAACATACTGTTAAAAAGGATAAAAACTGAATGGAATGGCAGCCAAGTGCTGTGCAAAGTTAGTGTGGCTGAATAAGGGAGTTTAAAATGAGTGAAGAAAGTCCTCAGAAGAAGCATTTGCAGTCCAAAATCATCAGTAATACTAAAGTTAAAGAGACATAGAGTACATTTCAGAAGGTAGTGACATATAAACAAAAAAATAATTTAAAAAATAGAGATAATTGTTAAGTATTGTCCAAATTTATGCCTTTTTGGAGGGAGGGTACATATAATTTTCCCCTTACATAGACATCCTCTCTAACAGTTTGATTGATGGGCTAAGGGCTTGGATATCTCAAGCCATGTGGGACTGTGTTTGTTTGAGCCTTTAAACACCTGCACTGTCCAGCATGGGGAGCTTCACCCTCTGCAGAAGATGCAGCACAAATGTTACCACAGGATCACACCTTGACCAGCACAGGGCCCTGCAGGACAAAGGGTTGTACAGTGTATAAAAAGGAATTTTGTGATGCTGTTACTGATGATAGCAAGGTCTCAACCACAGTGACACAGAACACCTCATTTACCCATGAGTGTTCATATTTTTGGTGTCAGGATGTAAATGAGCCTCTTTCCAAATGCAGGCTAAAGCACAGCAATACTTCAGTGAGTGTCAGAGCAGACAGCAAATCAAAGTTTCTGAGCCACACTGCCTTCGTGGGAAGCTTTGCTGACAGTTATGGATGTCACTCATCAAAACGCCCTCACACGGTTCTGATAAGTCTAAATAATACTATTTTATAGACAATGTCACTGTCACTGCAGAGGGCACGAAAGTCATCTTTTAAATTCATTCCAGATGCAATCTGAATGCACCTGCATTGTCTACGAGGCGTTTTCTGAACACAACCAAATAAATTTGGTGTCAGCTGCCATGGGAACTGTCCTTCTGAATAAGCTCCTGTGTCATCTAAAATGATTGCATATTTCAAACATATAGGTTGGCACTTCATTTATTTGTTTGCTTGCTTACTAATTTTTAACCAAGTTGCCTCTGTTCATTTGTGGTTCCAGACTTCTCAAGTCTCCTGGTGTGTTTTGTACTTTCTAGACACAGTTCATTGTTTCTATTTAAATGATGTTTATGTGTGGGGTAAAGCAGCACCTGGTCCAAGGTGTGATGGTAGAAAATGTCCCCTTCTAGGAGCATGACACTCCATCATGTGGCAGAGTCACTGCTCTGACATTCTTTCAAAAAGGGAGGGAGGAAGTTGTATTATTTTTGCCACACCAAAGTAGTGAAATATTTGAATTCTACCCCCACTCCTTTAAATCTGGAAAGGTAAATATAGGGAGGATAAAAGTGGGGGGAACTGTAAATAAAAAACAAGTACATGGGACAAATCTAAATCCAATCCGTGGTACTTGTCACACCTCCCCATCAAGCACCACTCTGTTGCCTTCTTTCGTGGTTGTTGGGAATGATGGTTCTGCATCCAAATCAGGCTCTTGATGAAGTCTGAGCCCTGGAAACAATGGGCAATTGCTTCTAATAAGGTCACAAGCTAATGAAATATGAAAAAAAAAGGTCTCATAACTGCACTCCAAAGAAAGTGTTTGCAATCATCCCTGCACATCTGATATCCCAAATATCCCCCATGTGCCTAGCACGCATATTTATGGCACAGCGCTCACAACTCTTGACTTGCTTACACAGGTGCTTTCCAAACCTAAGTAAATATGAATATTGTGCTCAATTTGCCACACAAATCACTAAATTAGATGCACAGGCAGCTTCTACTGCGTCACAAGAGCTTTTTGTAATGGTTATTTCATATTGCAGTAGTCATTTTTAATAACTGAAAACATTCTTAGGAAAGTTTGAGAGTTTTCCAAGAAAGGATTAAAGCTTGAGTCTGCAAGGTGTTGAATTCATAGGATTTGAGTCAAGGAAGCATTTCTAGTGCTTATAAGTACAGAGTTATTTGGCATTGCTTTGCTGCAGTGATTAGTGAGATGTCATGATTGGAGGTTTGCATGTAGGGTGGCAGCAGGAGCAGGTAAAGGGAAAGAGTCAGACCACCCACCACTGAAACCAGCCATAATCACCAAAAGTGTCTTAAAACAGTCTGGCTTCCCACCTGACAGAAATAGTGCCATAATCTTAAAGGCAGTGTAAGTTCCTTTGACGGGAAGGTGAGTAGGTTAAATGAAGTAGCTGCTTCATGTTAGAAGAATTCCAAAGCCTTAAAGACCTACTTATCCAATGGAACATTTTTTGCCCTCAGGGGCACTTTAACAAAGGCATCTTTTCCAGAGGATTTTCACAGACAGCTGAACAGAACACCTCTTTATTAAAAATCTTACCTGTATTAACAAAGTTTTATGACCTAAAAAGCTTGCTTGGGGTTTCTGAGAGATGAGGAGCCTGAGGATCAGCTCCTGCTGTAAGGACAGCTGGCGATCTGGGTCACTGCACTGAGGATTAATTGATACAACCTTGTGGAAAGGTATGAAAATCATCTTGTCAGGTCCTTACCAGGTCATTCTGCACTGCCTTCAGATTCCTGGGCCCACACGACTGGAGGTGTGAGTCAGGCTGGCCCAGACCACCAAGGATGTCAAAGGAATCCAAATCAAAGGAACATGAGGTTGTGACCAAGAGTTGTGTGACCATGTGCATGGAGCCAGGACTAGAAGCCCTCTGAGGATAAACTCCTTACTGAATCAAAAGGCTGCATTACACACAAAGGAAAATGTAAACTCATTTAATTTTTTAAAATAGTTTTATTAAGTATATGACAATATATGACACAAGGCATATTGGAAAATATTCAGGACCTTCTAGCAATGTCTTTTTAAATGAAATATCATAGATATATTTGACAGAAGGGTATTAAAAACAAGCACTGAAGACCTAATTATTTCATATAGATTTTGTTTTTTTCAGAGAAAATACAAGTTATGACATAAGGCTAAAATTTAAGTCCTACCGAAGTAAAAGACCACCATTCTTCGAAGAAACAAAATAATTCACAGAAAAGGTTTTGTACAAGAAAATATGAATGATCTAATTTTAAGAGTACAGTGTATTTATGAAAGTATTTTTACAAGCCTTTCTTCATATTGTGTACACAAGTGACAAGAAAATACGGTTCTTTGAAGACAAAACCATCAAAAAATATCTGATAACATATGGGTACCATTGAAGCAAAAAAAAAAAAAAGAAGAACTAACCTTTGGACTAGTTTTAGCTTTGGATTTGGGTGATCTGCCTGAAAAGTCCTTGTCTTTTATCTAATCAAATCCATGAAATTCCACAGAAGCCTGATGATTCAACTGCACAATGCCCTGCTCAGCATCCACGGCTCTCGAGCAGCAGCTGCTTGGTATAAAACACATCAGAGTGCAGATCTTCCCAGATCAAAATTATCACCACGGGATGAGACCCTCCTAAGTGGTCTCAGCTCCACCTCTGCACCACTGACCCGGGCAAACTTTCCTCAATGCAGCAGAGTGGCAGGAGGCCAGCAGGTATTGCAGTACCAGCACCAGGGAGGTACCTACTCCAGCCCAAAAAAAGGGGAGGCAGCTGGGTTTGGATTCCCTCCTGGATAGATGCAACTGAAGCAGGTTAAAAAAAAAAACAACAAAACTAATCCTGAGTAGTGTGAGGCACACAGTGAGCAGAGTGCACTGTGGAGCAGGCTGTGCTTTAATGCACCACTATCCATTGTATTCCCTATTTTCTAGCAAGGGAATGCCTGTGCTCAGCAGGGCTTTTAGGCAACTAACTCAGGGCAGTGGATTCCATTTCAGCTCTGGCACGCCTAAGCTTTATTCACTGATGCAATGATGCCCAAAGCTCCTCTGTGCTTCAGTTCTTCATTTGTACAATTAATTAATAGTGGCAACACTTACTGTCTCACCAGGGTGTTGTAAAGAAAAAGCTCTCTAGAAATGGTAAGGCACACAGAAATTGGATAATAAGGGCTTTGTAACCTCCTAGGGAAAAATTAAATTTGCACTGTTTGAATGTAGGTCAAGGGTTAAGCTTAAGACTAAATTTCTGTCCTGCACAGACAAAGCACCTGAAGAAGGACTCCCGTCTCATGCTGTCTCATGTCAGCCTCATCCTGTCCCCCTGCAAAACATCGCCTTTCCCTTTTCTCTGGGAAATAGGGAATATCTAAAGGAAAATCTTGCAGGACCTTTGGTATGCAAGTGGATACTGCAGTGTCCCAGCAGTTTATAAGAATCAGGATTTGTTTCTGTTCTAGTCTTCTCCTACAACAAAGAAGAGGATGTACGTGGCAGAGAAGAGTGTAAAATTTTAAAACTTAGTGTGATTTCACAGCTGGTGCTCACTTGAGCAACTCAGAAGTAATTTTTTATTCAGCCCACGAGAACAGGTTTAAACTTCAACTGTGCCATTCATTTCCTTCTTTACTCTTTCTCCCTTCTCTCTCAAAGGTTCCAGCTCAGGCCCATCCTGTGTGGAGTCTTTGTTCCAGTTTTTTTTGCCTTCATCTTCTGTCCTTACAGATTTAGGATCCTCTTCTTTCCTCTTCCTTTCCTTCTCCTCCTTGGCAAGCATACGATAATTATAATAATTCATGATGAACAGAAATGTTCCTGCCAGGACCATCACAGCTCCACATTTAATGAACATATATTTATAGTCCCCAAAGGTATCAATAAGAATTCCTGTAAAATATATATTAAAAAAAAAAAAAAAGAAAATTTAGAGATGAAGGCAAGGGTACTGTGTTTTCAGAACCTGTATATCAAGGAACACCCTTGTGGCTTTAGGATAAAACATTCTCTGAACTTTTGATCTCTTCCACAAACACCCTGAGCCTGCAAATACTGAACATGTGTTGCACTGTGCAGCCTGTGGGTAGTTGACATTGGTACAGGTAATGCTCTGATAATTTGCTCAGGTCAGTAGAAGGGGACAGAACCTACACTGCAAACTCTGGACTTTTCCAGCACACTTATTTTTTCCATGCTAAACTACTCCTCTGATCACAGAGCCTGCAGGCAGCCTTTCCACTGATTCCAATGATCGACTACAAGGGTGTCCATTTGGCTTGGCAGTCAAAAAGCAGCAGCTTTTGGGAAGGCTTTAGTGAGAAGGCACCTGCCCACTGGGTCCATCTCAGGCTCTTGGCAAAGATTTATTTTGTGATTTATTCCACCACGGGTCACCCAGCAGCATTAGAGGAGACTCAGCTTTTGGTCACAGCTGCCCTTTCTGCAGTGACACTCATGATCTAAAGAGGAAAGGGCACAGCGTGAAACTGGAAAACATTAGTTCCAGGGAAAGCAAAGATGATGCTGTCAATGTCAGATAATTTCAATGCCAAGACAAATGTGACAGGTTCCTCTCAAAGGTTAATGCCTCTGCTACGGAGTTACAGAGTAATTGAAGGGAGACGGCTTAATTGAAATGTCACCGTTCTCCATTATGTCAAAATGTAATGCAAATCTTACTGGGATTATGATCCTGAGCATTAATTCCCATTTACTGGGCAACACAGATCATCCTTAACATCCCAAATCTTAATTAAAGTGAGACCCACTCCTAACCTGGCCTTCGCAGTACAGACAATCTCCCCTGAAACTGGCCCGCCATCCATTAGCTCTCTGACGTTTTGGAATATGTTCTCCTCCTCAAAAAGAGGGACCTTTAATTACTTCCCGATTGACCCTTAATGTTGAAAAGCTGATGATTAATTATCCCACTGCATTGCACTAACAAGGGTTTTTACGGTCACCAAACAGATTTCCCGATCACAGAAACAATAATTTTTAACTGGTGCTGGTCAGTGGTTTTTCCTGAATCATCCCTAACTGACTTGGTGCACCATTTTCAATGCACTGTGTTTTTCATGCTACTGGCGAAACATCAACCAAATGCTAATTGCAACCATTTTTCCTTTTCTGCTCATCAGGATGACCTAGAGGTCTCCTAAATAGGTTTCAATGAGAGTTTTAATGAGTAGAGTATTGGAAAATTCAACAGTAGGATAGTCTTGCCTCTTTTCCTTTGAGAATTAGATAAAGTCATAAAACACACTGGGAACAATTTACTTAGTTCATTAAAGCAGAACCCTCCAGTAGGTTATTAAAATGCCAAAGAACCAATAAATTTGCTGCTTATTAAAATGGTGGGGAAAACCCTACAAAACTAATATTACTGATTATTACACAGAACTGTTTTAGCCTCATTAGCAGACTCTAGTCATTAACTTAATCTCCCACACAGAAAATGATATAATCCAGAAAATGGTCATTTTAAAATTGTATTTTCTTTTGTTTGTCATTAATTAAATAATGAATCTCTAGGACAGCAAGAGGATACATCTGCTTCTGTCACACTGAATGAGCTACCCAGTAATATGAAGAATTAAACAGCTCTGCAGGAGGTGTCATATGAAGCATTAGCCAGATTTCAGTTTTGAATCCAGGAAAAGGGTTCAAACTGCAAAAGGAGCACATGCTATAGAGGGAATATTAAGACTCTTAAATCACAGTAGATCACTGCCCTTACTTGTCTTTAGATGACTGGAAGTCCTCCTGGAGACTCAGTATTGTCCACACAGACCTTTGTGGGCTCTGCTTTTTGATATTTCAAACGATGCCATCCAAAATAAATCTTTTTTTAGATTATTTTCAGAACAGACTTAAATCTTTCAGCTGCACTAAGATGACTGAAATTCCTAAGTGGCGTACTCAGGGCCTTAGAGACAAACAGCAAGGTTTGAGTCAACAAGAGGCTTTCACAAAACTGCTGTGTTTAACTTAAATTGTGGTGGACTCCAGCCCTCTGCAACAGGAGGAGTCTCCAGGAGGAGTCTCCAGGAGGAGCTGTCTGAAGTGAAAGGTTCTTGGTGTTGTAGGAAGTCCCACTCTGCAAGTTCAGTTCTAGTGTTTAATGGGATGCAGGATTAAAAGATGACTCTCCAAGACTCACTTCAGCTGGAGGACTGCACAGAAAGGAGGAAAGAGGGAATGCAGGAGGAGACATCAAGGACATCCCTTCCTGTCCAGTTCCTAGCAGGAGAATGGTGATTGTGAGGCAGAGAAAACACATTCAGAATAACTTCCCACAAACTGTGCCTGCAAAAGTCTAAATCCAAGTGAGAACCCAAGTGGCAGCATGTTGGAATCCTGGATGCTGAAAATATCAGGATTTCTGCTTTGGCAGGTAGTGACCCTCAGGAGGGCACTGCCTTTGACCTGAGGCCATGGGAATGGTTTCCAAAACGGAGTGATAGCACTGGGAGTGTGTGTGCGTAGTTGTATAGAGGTGTGTAATGTCACAGGGTGAAATACTTAAGGTTTGGGGTTTTAGGATGTAGAATACAGGAATATACATATATGGGACAATATGGAGGGATTTAGGTGTTCCCTGATTCCTTCTTCTTGACGGTCATATTCCTCCTTCTTCTCAGGTTTGGATGATCTTTTCTGGTTGGTTAGTGAAAGCCCGCACTGCGTTCACTGAGTGACCTTTAATTGGGTTATAAATAAAAATAACTTAGGTGTCGGGTTTTAAATGGTTTTTCTTATTGTTTAAAAGTCCTTGAAACAAGCTGTAGATGTGGCCATTTTCTTGCCTTGTTAGACAGACCTCACACCTCATGAGACTATAACTTAGATAAGAAATAATAAACAACTGAGTCCAATGTCTAGTGTCTTCTGTCCAGACCTAGCTAGAGCTAACACCTCCACAGAAGCAGAGGAGGAGAACAAGACACCATGGTGTCTAGTGCCTCCTGTCCAGACCTGGCTAGAGCCAACACCTCCATAGCAGCAGAGGAGAAGAACAAGACACCACCATATCTAGTGTCTTCTGTCCACACCTGGCTAGAGCCAACACCTCCACAGCAGCGGAGGAGGAGAGCACACTCACCTCCAATGGGTGGTCCCAGCAGTATGGTGCAGCACTCGGCGATGGTGACGAGCCCGACGGCGCTGGTGAACCGGGCAGCTCCCACCAGGTCCATCAGCGTCTCGAAGAGCATGGCACACACCATGCCAAAGGCCAGCCCAAAGAAGCTGGAGTACACAATGAGGCCGGTGTAGCTGGAGGCCAGCGGGCACAGGAGGTGGCAGGCGCCGTTGAAGGCGATGGCGAAGCTGAAGAAGTACTGGATCCTCGGCCTCACCCACCTGCTGTTGGCAATGATGCCGGTGGCGGGGCGAGCAACCATGTCCACGACAGCAAGGATGGAGAGCAGGAAAGCAGCTGAATATTCATCGATGCCAGTGTGCTTTGCGTAGGGTGCCAGGAAAACGATGGGGGCAAAGAACCCCAGGAACATGAGCACGTTCCCGATCAGGTAAATCAAGAACCCTCTGTGTTTAAAGAGGGAAAAGTCAAGGTACTGATTGATTTTTTCAAAGCAGTCCTTTCCTTCTTCCTCTTCTGTTCTGTTCTCCATGGGGCCATCCTCAGTGATCTTACCTTTCAGAGCATCATTCCCTTCCTCAGTCACCGGAGTTTTTACCAGCGCTGTGCGTGCCCCGATGGGTCTGAAGAGAGCCCCTGCCACACAGCAGTGTAATAAAATTGCCCCAAGAATTAAAAAGCTGCCCCTCCAGCCAAAATTCTCAAAAAGGAATTGATTGAGAGGTGCCAGGGTGCAAAGCATCACGGGGCTCCCCGCCATAGCAAGGCCATTGGCAATGGGTCTTCTCTTCAAGAAGTATTTCCCTACGATTATCACTGATGGCTGAAGGTTGAGAGCAAGGCCAAATCCTGGAAAACAGATCAGATAAACAAAGGAAGATTTGAGACCCATTTCTCCTCAGCTCATTGTTTAGGGAAATTCACAGGCAGTTGGTTCAGTGGTGGCTCTTCAACGCAATAATCTGGATGCAAACGTCGCTCAGGGTGTCGCTGAGTTCTGGCTGCCACATTTGGGTAGCCAGAGCGCAGAAACACCCTTTCAGTCAGAGAACCCCCTTCCTCTTGCACTGCAAATCTCTTGGGTGGCAAAACTAGCGCCAAGAGTTTGCTTTGGTGTGAAACAAAACTATTCCCTCACAGAATGCTGGCGGGTTCTGTCCAGGCTTGCTGGGGGAGAGGATGGATCTATTTTTAAAAAATGGCAACTCCCCGTTTGAGGAAGGCTGTTTTGGCTTGGACAGTGCCAACCACCAAAGTGCATTTATCAAGGGCTGGCCTCCCCTTCCATGGGCACCCAACTCTGCTGCTGGGCAGCCTGACCTGCACAGAAAATAACACCAACCCTCCTCAGCCACAACTGATTTGGTGCTGTGAGCAGTTCAGGTCTGATGCAAAAGATTAAGAGGTCTGCAAGCACACAGCAAAACAGCTACCGAGGATGCTAATTACACAGGACCCTAGAGTGTTTCTTTTAATTAGAATTTATTTTTATTGCATTTAGATATATAAATGCCATTATAAATCTGCATTGCTAATTCCATTGGCCAGCTTCTCCTGCACAGGTGGAATCTGCAGGCAGAGATACCAAATGCTGTGATGGTCTCAGTTCTCTGTGGTTCTCTTGGAGAGCACTGCCACATAGAACCACAGAATCCCACAATAAGTCAGGTTGGAAAAGACCCCCAAGACCATGGAGTCCAACCTTTGACCAATCATCACCTTATGAACTAGACCAGAGCACTGAGTGGCACAGTCAGCCTTTTCTGGAACACTTCCAAGGATGGTGAGTCCACCACTTCCCTGGGCAGCCCATTCCAATGCTTCATCACCTTTTCAGTGAAAAAAACTCTTCCTGATGTCCATCAATTCTTCCTGATGCCCAACATCAATAATCAATAATTAAACATCAATAATATTTTCAAGCATTTCTTTGACATGCAGTATTTTCATAAAAAGTTCATTTTTCAGAACTCCATCAAAATGGCTTTTAAAAATCACGCCACATATTTTCCACTCCATCATCCAGGAAAGAATGAGCCACATAAGAACAAAGCAGAAATGTAATCCTTGAAGTGATTATATCAGAGAACATGAATCCTGAAAATAGGGTCATGCAGATTTTTTTCTTGTTCATTAGTCGATATAATTAGTTTGTTTAACTGTGCAGTACATAATTAGGCATATTGCTTTACAGAAGAGAATTTACAAAGGTCAAGGTCCTCAAAATTAATTAAGGAACACTATCATTAGTCACTGATAGAGTAGAATCCAACTGATGCAGCAGAATCCAGCCAATGCTGGATAGCTTCCATTTAAATGCGTTTACAAAATTATGATATTTTCCAAGTCTAAAGTTCTTTTTTTTTTTAATTACTTGGAAGTTTACAACATTAAAAATAAATTGAAATGGCTACATATTAAAATAAATCTGGATAGAAAACATTCTGAGCATGAACTTTTTTAGATAGTCCATATATTAGGCAGGGCACATCTTGGGGAAGTGCAGCCTGTTTGTAATGCATATAGCGCCAAATTCAGGGTGACCTGGGAACAACAGGGAAAAACCACATCCCTGGTTAGAGAACACCCTTGGACAGTGCTGAAACACAGAAGTATATCTTTTTCCACCTGAGAAGATGCAGCACAGCAGGTGAGAGTTTGCATTAACTCCCCATCGCCCAGGCTGGTCAGCAAGGGCAGAAATTGAACCATCATTTAATTCCACAGAGTCATTTTTGGTAGGGACACACCACATGTCTTCCAAAGGAGGGAAATCAGACTGGATGCCAGCTACCCACTTAAACAATAATCATCTCAATTTTTTTTTATTATGTGAACATTAATTTGCCAGTCAGACAAATCTAATTTAATATTACCTCATGCTCTTCCCATTAATTAAATTTGGAGAGTTTCAAATTGAATAACTGGAATTTCAATTTACTTTAAGCTTTTGGCTGACTTTAGTAGGAAATATTTACATTCATTTTATTGCAGTTTTCAGAAACTACAGCAGCTTTTCCATGGCTGGAATTGTTACTCAATAACCACATTTTCTCCCCAGGGAAATGACAGAGAGGTCTATCAGTGGTGTTGCAAGAACAGAAGCAAACCTGTGCCAGAGGGAGTGTCCTTTCCTGGATCAAATACATCTCACTCATATTAGAAAGAAATGAGTGGTGCTACAGGACTCAGCTGTGCAGTTATCGATCTTGTTCTTACTTTATTAGCAAGGAACAATCTGACCAGGTATTTCAGTGCTCAACATTTACAGCCGTGGCAAAGACTCTGCTCTCATTAGTCCACATGCCTCACTCCAGATCCTGTTTTATTTCATGGCTGTCTAATTGGTGCAGGCTGAACTAAACTCTGACCAGTCGTTACTACCTTGCAATTAACTTTGAAATTTGCTGCTTCTACCTCAGACTTCAGCAGAGGTTGCATGTTGAAACACCTATTTAATGCATCCAGGCTGGCATCCGTCCAGGTGGACAGCTTGCAAGCTCCATTTCTTTTTTCCTAAGTGCTGTAGGGAAATAGATGGGAAGAGGCTGTGGGGTTTCCAGTGCATGCAAAGTGCCATCAAGGACAGAGCTGCCTCCACCAGCAGAGCCTGGTTCCTGCTCTGCATGCAAATGGAAACGGGCATAATCAAGTCAGCAACTGAGATTGCTGTGTCTAATCCCTCCACTGCAAACAGACACTTCCTGCTCTGCTCCTCTGAAGAGATTTCTATTAATATGCCAAAGGCACAGGGCTGTGGCAGAGACCTCCTTGTACCAAGACCTTGTTTTTACCTCCATCCCTGTGACTTACATGAGTGCAGGCTTTTACATCAGTCTGTTTTCTTTCCAGGCTGGTAGGAAGGAGGACTAGAAAGAGTGTGATGTTTACAGGTTGCTTTGCAGTTACTGCAAATCCCCTTGACAAAAGCCTCTCTCCTCACGCAGCAGCGCTGTGCTGTGATGGGCAGGCAGCTTCCTAATCGCCCTTGAACGCTTCCAGGTTAGGCCTGACCAGCAGAGATACTTCAAGCTTAATTAGGGGCATCAAGCACGTTAGCAGGCTTACAAGCATCTTCCCTTCTCTGCCAAATTAATATTCTTTCCCCAGCACACGGCCCGTGCCTGGAGATGATGGGTTATCAGCCAGCACCTCATGCACACTGCTGCCCTTGTTCAGCGAGCAGGAGGAAAAGGTGCACACAAAAGACTGTGCTGTGCTCAGAGGAAACAACACAGCACTGCAGACAGAGAGAGGAGGGTGTTTTAGCCCAGGGGTCACCTGTGTGCCCTGAGCACGGCCCACACTGTAAGCTCTCTGTGCTGGTGATGGACCAGGCTCGCAGACACATTCAGGGACCAGACAAGAGCCAGGTCTTTATCAGTCCTAGGTCCGTTGGGGTTATGCACAGAATTCCCTCCTGCCACCTTTTTAGCTTTAGAACAAAAGCTGGTGCCTTCCTACAGCCCTGTTTCCTGTCTGAGTCCTTCTGCTCACCAAAATGCCTGGAATATTTTTAGCAAAGGATTCATGGCTTCCATATGCTAGTCCAGCATTAGTCTGGTTAGAATCACAGAATGGTTTAGGTTGGAAGGGACCTTACAACCCATCCCATTCCAACTCCCTTGCCAGGGGCAGGGACACCTCCCACCATCCCAGGTTGCTCCAAGCCCCATCCGACCTGGCCTTGGACACTTCCACACAGGTGGGGCAGTCACAGCTTCTCTCTCTGCAACCTGTGCCTCACCACCCTCACAATAAGGAATTCCTTGCTAGTGTCTAGTCTAAACTGCTCTCTGTCAGTTTAAAGTCATTCCCCCTTGTCCTGTCACTTTCCCCTTTGCCTTCCTAGAGGACATTTGTTTTAGGAGGAAATGATGCAAGCCCATGCATAAGAAATATTGGGAGATATTGGTTATTTTTATTTCCCACCCCTTTGTTTCTGGAGTCTCTTTCAAGGAATCTGCAAGATTTATTCATCCAATAATAACACACTTTCATTTAATTACAGTGACAGTCCTTAGGAAGAGTCAGGTTTAAGAGAGGGAATCCTACACGGGGATTTATTCACTACTGTACAGATTTAATAAAGGAATATTGATATAGAAGAACAGGGTGACAAACTTTCTGTCCCAATTTACTTTGCTAGTGGCTGGTTTTATTGATTTTAAATGTTGAGCTCACATTTTCGGATTCAGAAAGCAGAAACACTTAATGCATCTGCAGAGAGATTGGGAACATTCATTAAATCATACACCTGGCAACCTCAAAAGCCAATTTTGAACTCATTGTGTCATGTTTTCAAGCAGATGTCCTAGCTGCACTGGAATAAACTTTGGCTCCAAAATAACAAAAAATACCTACAATTAAGCATCTATACTCACACAGGTGGAGAGTTCTAATCCATTTACCTTTAAGAGTAATAACCTGGCACCTGAAGGCTTTAAAGGTGCTGGACTGAGCCTGTGCCTTATTCTGCTTGAATTTCCAATATGGAATTTCATATTTCAATACAGGCAATTCAAATTGGAACCTCAAGAAGGAAATACAGGGTTGTTTTTTTTTTTTCACAACAGGGAGGCTGTTGCCTATTTTCAGTCGACTCCAGCAATTCTTATTTTCAGATAAAGGACCTCATCACCTCACCAGCTGGCAAAGGGCAAGTAAACTGAAGCAAACCCCTGAAATCTCATCTCATGTGTCTCACAAAGGGAAGACAACACACAGGAAAAGATAAAATAGGAACAAGGGTGTTTTCCTTATAGTCACACCTCTACCCAGAAGGACTTGCCTTCTTCAGGGCAGAGCCCAGTCAAACTGGGTTTGCTCCAGGGGCAGCTGAGGGCACTGCTGGCCACCATCCCCAGCAGCCTGGCCCAGGGCATCCAGCCCTGCCTGGACCCCACATAGGATGTCCCACCAGGAACACCGAGCAGGGAACGTGCTCTTTGCTAAAGTTCACCTGGAGCATTGATAAGGAGGGTCTTTGTCCCACCATATTTTTATCTCACAAGCTTTCTATTCTCACCAGCTCCCCACCGTGTTTGTGTCGGTGCACACACTGCCCAGCTGGGGAAGCCCCAGGGAGCCCCACACCTGGAGGGGAAGGAGGTGCCTTGTTCTCACCTGTGATGAAGCCCACGCAGACGTAGAGCTGCAGGATGCTGGTGCAGAAGGCAGCTGAGACCATCCCCACACCACACAGGAGCCCCCCAAACATGACCACGGGGCGGCTGCCATAGCGGTTCACCAAAATGCTGCTGATGGGACCTGGGGAAAGAGGGCAGAAGGGACCCTGAAGTCACATCTTTTGACAGAAGGCAGGTTTTGACACAAAGCAGGTAAAGCTCTGAAATATCAACGGCTGTGAGGGCTGCTGACAGCTCCTAGGGTGGGTTCAGGCAGAACATGGAAAAGCAGAGACTTTCCATGTGGAGATGGCAGAATGTCCAGTGCCAGGGGGGGTGTAGCCAGTGACAGCTCCTGCTCCCAGGACTTTGAAATGTCACCAGAGAAGGCAAACAGCAACAACAAATCGTGTGAACACAGGATCCCAGCACAGGAGCTTCTTGATTGATGATGATTTTAAACCATACACACAAAGCAGGGGTTCATATTGCGAGGCTGATATCACAAATGCTGCTGCATTTTTAATGCCTCTATTTAATGCAATTCCAATACTGCTGGCCAGGACCCAAGCTTCAGCAGAACAGTTGTTAATTAAATCTTAATAGCAGTCCATGTAGGTAGAAAAGGTTCGGGATGATGGATTAGCCAGAGTTCAAAAGAACCAGTTTGGACTTGCATTTATGCAAAGAGGAGGTGCAGGGCAGTGCAAGATTATGAAAGAGGGAAATGGCTTGACAAAAACTGGCACACTGAAGCAAAGCATTGAAATCTGAGGAAGTGAGACCAGTAAAAATCAGAATCACAGTATGACATATATTGGAGGGACTTTGATGGTACCTCAGGACCAACCTCCTGCTCAAAGAAAAGCCAGCTCTGAAGTTAGAACAGACTGAGAAGTCAGAACTAGAGAAGGCAAGCTGAACAGGGAAGAGCAGTCTAGAAGTCCAAGCCACGAGATGTAAAGAAAAGATTCTGTATTACTCAAAAATTCGGAATCAAAATGCTTCAAAAGTGACACTGGAAATGAGGAAGGGGTGTACAGGCAGATTTAATATCTGAACTTCCCTGGCTATTTGTGGTACTACTCATCATACAGTAATGGTGTTTCAGGGCCCATGTGCCTGTTTGCCTTCATTCCTGCCACTTCCCACACCACCCACACATACAATACTGCAAACAGGTATTTTAAACTCACAGGCATTTCTGAAGAGTTTGGCTATGGGACCCACCTCACCACAGAGCCATGGCAGGATATTTATAAATAAATAATAAATAACCTCAGACAGAAATAGCTTCAGAGTTCCCTCCAGACTCTGCAAACCACAGCTCTCCCAGTCACAGGAACAAAACCCAGAAACCCCAACACTCCCTCAGCATGGCTGGCAGCATCCAAACAAGTTCTCAGCTGTCATCACGTGCAAGAATAGAAAACTGTAGGTATGGCTGGCTTAATCTGGGGAATGAAGCCATTAGAAATACTTTCCACTTGATGTCTGAGGTCAAAACACTCATAAATGAAATGCACACAAGCACAGTCCCAACAGCATCCCTGTAGCTGTGTGATCTGTGATCTGGTCCCATCAAATGCACCATTCAATTAAAATTTCTCTGTGTGCATAATTACATGGAGAGTTTTTCTGCTAATCCTCTAACTGGATTCACACACGTGCATCCTTTTGCTGCACAGAGCACTGCAGAATTCAATGAGAAGTTCTGAGGAAAGGGAAACATATTTCAGATCAGCACAGCGAGAAAGAGACCCCCTTCTGCCCGAGTCTCCCCTGGTCAGGGCCTGAACTTGCATCGTGCTTGAGCCGGTCTCAGCACGTCCCGTAATTCAATAGATCGAGCCAGTGCTCCTCAGAAAGGCACCAACATATTCATCTGCAGCCTAAGGGCATGAAACTCTTCCATTTTTCAATTTTCCACATGTCCGCATTTCTGCAGAATCAATCTAATTACTCAACTAAGGAAATGTGGTTTCAATTACCTTCGCCCACTGGCAGAGGGCTTTCGCCCTGTAGGGTGTTGTACCGTGGAGCAAAGCATTCAAAGCCCACAGTATTCCTGCTAAGGCTCCTCTCCTGGGACAGGTACCATGGAGAGAAGCTCCTGCTACGAGAGGAAAATCAGGAGTGCTCACATATGTTCCCCTCTTGCAGCATCCAGCTTAGGAGAAGGGAAATAAGGATTAATGTATTGGCTTCACCCATCAGCAGGCATGGGTTTGGGCCATGACAGCAGATAATGAACTGGAAGGGGCTGAGGGGAGGATACATTCTGCCCAGATATGGGGACAGCCCAGGGCAGAGGCTGAAAAAGAGAGAAAATAAATGTTTGCATCCCAACAACTGGCTTTACAAATGAGAGCAGCCTTTCTGTGTTCCTGGGGACACTCCACGTGTGCTGTGTCCTCAGCCACAGCCCAGCTTCCCAGCAAGCATTTATTAAGCCATGAAACTGAAATTTTCCCCATTCTTGTCGTGTGTGTTCTCTCAGCAATGTTTTACAAGAGGTCTGCATGACCTTCAGGAAACTGCCTTCACCTGCTGCAACCAGAACAATCAGTTTTACAGCAGGAAAATCAGACCCATGTTTGCCAGTCCGGGTGGGAGAGCTGTGCTCTCAGGGGTGTCACCTGCCTGGGCTGGGCTGAGCCCAGAGGGAACTGTGACAAAATTCAGAAGCACAGAAGCCTTTCTCCTTCACAGCCTGAAAGTGTCCAGGCCCTGTGAGCCTGCTTTGATAAAGAGCCACAGCCTGCAGGATCACAGCACCTGGCCAGCCTCACCCACAGAATGGGGGATCAGAGACCTCTCAGATACTGAGGGCATCCAGTTAGAGGAGAAGAGAGGAGCAGAGCATCTGGACTACACCTTCTCAGCCACAGAGAGCCCACAGTAAAAGCCATGATGAGCACTCAAACTGCAGGGAAAGCTAGATCTAGGAGGAAAAGCCAGGCTTACACAAGACACCAAAAAAATCCAACCCAGAGCCTCAAACAGTTGGGAAATCAAACTTCCTTGAGTTGTTGCTCAAAGGCTGAAGGGTTTGTGACTGTCCTGAGCAGACCTTTCAAATGCATCGAAGCAAATGCAAAATCACATCCCCAAAAATTACTTCCACTTAAGTCATTTGGACCTAGAGAAACATCCACAGGCTTTAGCAGAGCAGCCTTTCAAAATCTGTCCCATCTCTGGGCGGAAAGTGGCACACAGAGTCTGTCACATCTGGGAGCTGTGCACACTTCAGCTCCCAGCCCTGCCAGCCTGGGCAGGGGACAGAGCACACACACAGACCCCTCACCCTGCCCAGGTGTCTGCAGCAATCAGCATCACACCCAGCAGATCTGAGTGCCCCCTCCTGCCCTGCTCTGCCCCATGCTGTGTGTTTCTTGAGGGGGAGGTTGATTGAGCATCAAACATTAGATAAGTTTAACAGCAGCATTGTGGGGCAGCCTCAGAAAACATTAAACAGCTCAATCGGGGCAGAGGACTGAAGAAGAGGGACCACAAAGCCAGCACTGCAGTTGTGGGAAATGCTAAACACAATTACTGCTATGCTTGCAGCTAATGCACAAATTAAAAGAGTGACAGGCCCTGGCAGCACGGTGGAATTGAAAAGCAGGACCTGTCATTGACCAGTTACTCAGCTGGCACGGAAAGAATAGAGATATTGTGTATTACCACAGAGAAAGCATTTACGGCAGCAGTGTGTGCAGCCTGGATCCCAAGGCCCCTTTAGCTGCTAATACCTGCCTGGTCAAACGTGCAGGAGCCACAGGGTCCCTGTGCTGGCATCCAAACGAAGTCACTGTTCCCTCCTGAATCCTGCAGCACGAGAAGCCAGGAAGAGTTGGGGTGCTTTTTGCTTCTCAAAGCATCAGGTGAGAACAGGGCAAGAGAAACAGCTGGCAGAGCTCTCAGAAAGCTGCCTTTACCCAGCTGGGCCTTGCAGGAGCAGCCACACAAACGCTGGGCAAGTCCCTGGGAAGTCAGAGTGAGGAGCAAAAGCCATCCCAGCTGCTGAGAACGTGCCCAAGGCTCTGAGGCTGCTCAGGGAGCAGAGCAGCCAGGGCTGTCCCCACAGCCCCACCACCAACACAGCACTGCAACTCCTGAGGAATCAGAACTATCATTTAATTAACCCCTTGCACCTCAGTACATTCCAAAGACAGGAATGCTGACATCAGGGTGGTGTTTTGGTGCAGGAAGGGGTGGCACCCCCTCCCACCCACCCAGCAGCCCCTTCCCCTGACCCAGTGACTTCCTCCCTTCCAATGAACTTCCAGCCATGGCCATCTTTCATCCTCCACTGCAGGGGGACAGCACAGGACAGCAGAGGACACAGAGAGGATGCTGAGCCCCATCCTGCTGCTGACTTCACTCAGAGCTGTGCCTGTGGCTCTGCCCCTCCCCTGGCTCACAGGGACACGCTCTCCATCCTCTCCATCAGCCCATGGTAAGAGCAAGGAATGCCTGCTCAGAACTGCTTCACTTTACACCCCGAGCCCTTCCAGAGCAGGGTGCACACCATGAGGCTTCCACTTCTGCCTGCAGTAAAACTCTGCAGCCTGGAGAGCAGCAGTTTGCACCAAATATCCCCAAAAGATGCAGCTGGGATCATGGAGCCCCTGGAAGACTGATGAAATGTAAAGCACTATCCTCAGCCCATATAAATCACACTGGTTTAGTGCCTGTCCTGTTTAAAGCCTCTCTTTTCTCAAGCCTGTGGCAGATTTCCATTCTTTGTTAGTTGGTACATGAAAGGCCATGTCAAAGAGGCTGCTCTTGGTGGCAAGAGAAACACAGAGACTCGCCAGTGGGGAATGCAGCAAGCCTGAACTCATTTGTTAGCTTGTCCAATTACTTTTCACCTTGAGTTTTGAGTTTGCAGAAGTGAAAAGGACCCTGAAGAGGAGACTGTAAAACCATAAAGAAAAAGCAAAATACCCTGGACTCTCCTCTCTTCTCCTCCACAAAGCCAGGCCACCTTGTCACTCATTCTTTTGGAGTCACTGAACTATGATCCAGAGAGGATCATAATGCAGAGCTGGCATATAACAAGAAATATCAATCCAGACTGGCTTAAACTCTTGCAAGTATGACACTGCTCAAAAAATAGACACCTGAATTGCCTTCCTGTTTTCCTCAGCAAGCCTTATGAATTTTTTATGAGCTGCAAAACTTCCAGTGCCAGTGTGAAACACTGATGTATTTCTAATAGGGACTAAAACATTCTTCTCTCTTATACCTCTGACCCTGTGTGTATATATATCCCTTATTTGAAAGGTTTGGTTTGTCTCTCTTTTTTTTTTTTTTAGCTTAACCTGGTACTAATAGTATCAGTCTTCCTCCTTTCTGGTGGAACTTGTCCTGGATGAATTTCTGCTGCAATATTTCTGTGTAGCAGCTGAGGCCCTGAAAATCTGTAACCCAGAGGCTTCCAGCAATATGGGTTTTTTTCCAGGTTTCACAACACTGACCTTCTGACAGTGTAAAGTGGCACAGAGCCAGTGCAAATGTTCTAGGTCTGCTTGTCAGACGGTTTGATGACCAGGGGTGTAAAAAACAACAACACTTTAAAATACTGAACTGCACGGACCACAGGGCTGGAAGATTTGGGGCCACCAGTGCCCCCATGGCTGGGGCTGCAACAGGCAGCTCAGCTTTTCCTGCTTTTCCAGAGTGACCAGTGGCTCTAAAGAGCTGCTCCTGCACAGGGACATTGGTCAGCACCAAAAGAACTGCCCAGGTAGTTGATATTTTCCAAACCATTGTGAAAATACAAATGGGCACTCAGCATGCCATGATTGCCATTGACTGTGGGGAGTCACTGGGGAGTGCAAGGTACTCAGCAGAGAGGGAGAGGATGGGAAATCGTTTATACTAATGGAGCAAAGTCTATTATTACACCAGTAGTAAAACAACGACAGGAGCAGGCCTGCAATTTCCTCAGTAATAATCTCACTCCCTCTGTGGAATAACAACACTGCCTTTGGCTTGGTAATTTATCCACCAGGGTACCAGCCCATGGTAACAGAGCAACCTTCTCATTACCCCCCAAAGGAAAGCAAGTTCCCCCATGTTATTAATGTGCTGGCAGAACCCACCAGCCTCTGGAGATGGAGGATCAGCCACCAGCTCCTGGTAACAACCTTCCTTCCCTGGCACAGCCTGAAAGGGAGGCAGCCAGAGAAAACACAGAGCCCAGCTGCCAACATGGGGGGAAAGGGATGAGAGGGTTCAAACCTGCAGCTTTCACTCTTTGTCATGCCAGAAGAGACTTGGAGGGCTCATGTTTCTGTTTTGTGCCACCAGGTTGTGGAGAACTGCAGCTCACCTTCAGAGCCCCACTCCTGCCTGCCCCAGATCACTGGAGAATAATGAAGCCTGACAATTATTAGTCTCAACTGCTTGGTTCAGATGGTTTGGTGTGCCCCTGTGTGGGCTGAGGGGCACGCACACACTGACCCTTCCTCAGGCAGTGCTGCTGGAGACAGGATGGCCACACACCAGGGACAAGGGGCAGTGAGCACACGCCCCAGGTGACAACCAGAGTCCCAAATACTCCCCTGCCAGACCTGAGATAGCAGCTTCCAAAGACCTGTCCACACCTAAACCACCCTGATCCCTTCTATTAGTGTTACTTTACGTTGCAAATAATCGATTTTGAGTAAGGAGGCTGAAATCCAGCACATGCCACAGCAGCTGCAACAGCTGACCTGGCCCCAGAGATGCTTCATTTGCTTCCTCATAGGTGAGGAAAACAGTCAGTTCATTTAAGGGGTGATGGCTGCAGCTCCAGCACAATCAGTCCCTGTGAGGTGATGCATAGGCCAAGCAGGCAATTGTGTGGACACACATTATTCAGTCCTCAGACTGCTCAGTCCTGTGGTGCTGGGGCTCCTGGGCAGGACTGGCAGTGGATTCAGCTGGGAGGGCAGTGAGGGCAATGAGCAACCAGGCTGCAGCAANAAAAGAAAGAAGAAAAACAAAGCAGACAAGGCTCAAGCTTCAGAAAGACAAAGTGTTCTCCTCTTTATCCAGCAGTCTTATCTGATCAGTGCTCTGGCATTTCAATTCCCAGATTACCCGGCTTAGATGCTGCTCCTGTGGCTCACGGAGGAGCCACAGGCCAACAGCTCCCAAACTGGGGCTGCAGCCAAGGTCCTTCGTGTCACTTCGTATTTAGACAATTAAATAACCTGTCCTGCAAAGGGACAGCACTCAGAGGTTTCCCCAGCTGCAGGTTTGGGTCTCACCACAGCAGATCACAGCTGCTCACCTTCACAAGGTCACGACATCACAGTGTTGGAGTTGCTCTCCTGTGATTTCTTTAGCTGTCCTTTTGCCTTGGCAGGACTGCTGGCTTCTATCCCTCCCACTACTGGAAGCCCAGCTGCAGAACAGGGGTTCCCTGTGTGGCTGGAACATCCATTCCTGGAGGCCAACAGCTCCTTGTTGCCACTGTTACCACGCTGCTCCAAAAGCAATTTGGGCCCAAGCTGCTGGGAGTCTCCAGAGGGCTTTGCCCACCCCTGGGAACCCCTGCAGGACTTTTCCAGCTACACTGGAGAGCCCATCCAGGGCCAGGAGAGCTGCAGTGCTCTGGGCCAGGTTGGCATCTGGGGGAAGAAGCTTTCACATGGTTGAATTCCACCTGGGGAGGAATGGATTATAACTTTTACTCCTTGGCTTAACACCATTAACAACCCCCCAACCAAAACTCTCCACTTCCTTCTTCCTAGTTCTTATTAATCTTGGTTTTTATTAAGTTTATCACATCTCTCTTACTGCTGCCTGGTGACCTTGATAGCTCCAGTGAAGGGCAAAATGATAAAGCTTTGTGACCAAGTCCACGAACACAGAAATATTTCACCTGAACCTATAGTGCTATTATAGCTCTTAAGTAGAGCAGAGCTATTTAAAAAAATAAAAAATATAAGCCCATACGTGGTGACCTTGCAGAGCTGGAGTGCTCTCTGAGACTTGGGAGAAGTATATGAATCTGCAGCACCATTCATTACGGAAGTCAAATCATTCCTCATCCAGCTTTCTTATCAAAATCCAGGATTCTAATGGTGCTGCCATGGGGATTGCCCCTGCAGGGGAAGAGGTCTTGTTTCCTCAGCATGGGGAGGCTGATTGAGTGGGACTCCAAGAGGTGGGGAGGGTGAGGAAAAAGGTGAAGTCCAGCATCAGGCAGCTCCAGGGAGCACCTGCCAGGGTTTGGGCCAGGATGGCAGGATGCTGGATATCCACAGCACTGTGAAAAATAGAATAATCTTCCTCCTTTTGTTTCAGCCTCCACAAAATTCCCAGGTGGAAGAGCACATGCCTAGGGAAATCCTGGTAAAAGCCCCACTCGAGAATGGATGTTTGTTGAACCAGTGCTGAAAGCACAGCAGTGGAGAGAGCTGGCCCAGGTGAACATAACCTTGTCCTTGAAAAAACCCACCTCCCTCCCGTGCCTCAGTTTCTCCTTGTGGTCCAGTGGTGCTTCACAGCTATTTGAGATGAGTGGAGAGGCCTGGGTGGGGTTTTCTGGAAGCAGAGAAGGTTTTGATAGAGTCTGGACCACAGCAGGAGAGAACACGGGCAGCTTTGATTCAGTTAAAAACTGCAGAATCAAACTCATTATTAATATAGCTTTATGCCACTGCATGTTGTAAGGTGCTTTCTAAACCTGTCACTGCAATTTATCATGCTAGCAGTGTAATAAAATACAGCTATAAAATTTTGGATTAGATGTTCAAGGTCAGTGGTGGACTCTCAGCTTCCCTGTCTCTTCCTTGCTGCTTTAGCAGATGCTCTATTAGGCACTTACAAGCTCTGGGAGAAAGTGGGTTTGGAGGAAAGATTTAGTTGTGGAGCATTTCCAGAATTAAATCTTCAGGTAATTTGATCTTCACCAAATTACAAACCAATAAATAACAAGACTAATAAACACCAGTTGGTTTCAGGTAGAGGATTTTTCACCAGAAACACTCCCGTTTTTCTTGTGTTTGCACCATGTGGCTCTCTGATGCTGTCTTTGCAAAATAGACAGACTTAAAATAGACAGATTCCTTAATTTTAATGGAAATTTGGATGTGTTAGAGCAACACCCTGGAAATTTTGGGGGCAGTTTTACAGCAGGGCATAGCAACACTGAGACAAGACTCCACTGCAGCACATTCTGAATAAAAACAATGCATGCTGCTCATGCCATGAGCCTGAGCTTTTTATGCATTAAAGGGCAACAGAAGCAGCACAGATTTACACCAACCAGCTGCATATTAACATGCACAGGAATTGCAAAGGAGTGAAATTCTTCAAAATTACTACAAAGAAGTTCCAATGTCCCCTGGTGTAGCCCCAGCTATTCAAGCCAAGCAGCTCAAATGACTCTGCAGGAGGATTTGCTCTCTGAGCTCCCCTTGGATGATTCCCGTTATTCCATTATAAAGATGAAGGGAGGATTTGGCCACACACTCGCCATTAAAAAAATTAAAAAAAAAAAAAGAAAATGCAGATCCTGTCCCAGTATTAAATTATTCTCTCTATCCTGGCACGTGTGGCCAGGAGGCTGGCTCGTTGTTCGAGCTCTAACAGTTGGCCATAATAAAAGATATTACTTCTTCCCACAATCCTTTCCTCTCTCACAGCCTTGCAGGAGACCATAAGAGCTACAAGAACATTACTGCTATTAAATTAGTGGCATCACTATTCCTTATTTTTAGAATGTTTGGCTGTTTCCCCTGATGCTGAATAGGGCGACTAATTTACTAGCAACTTAATACTGCTTATCTTTTCTCTCCTGAGAGCCCCTCTGCCTCCTGCTTTCCCTGGGTAATGCCTGTCCCCAGGGACACATCTGTGGCCCAGCTTGAAATGTATCACCCTTAAAAGAGGGACAAGGACAGCTCAGTTCTGTGAGCCTGGCAGCACCACACAGCCCAAATCAGGAGGTGCAAATGCCAAAGGCTTTTGGCTGTGCAATAAAATTGCTTCCTAAACAAACCTCAGCCCTGAGGCAAAACCTTGGGATCCTTCTTCTTGTGTTGGCACAGCCAACAGTGCCCAAGAAGGCAGTTTGCAAGAAGGAGCCCTGCCCAGGGCATCTGGCAGCACGAGGGGTACCCTGTGGTCCTTCAGATTTTGGGACATTTGCTGTGTCCTCCTCACACCCAGAGCCTGTTACCTGGGTGCTGAGGTGCAGCTGAAAGCACCTGTAGGGAAGGATGATGCCATGGCCCTTGGTCCCTTATAGAATCAGAGAATCATTAAGGTTGGAAAAGACCTCAGAGATCATTGATCAGATCCTTTTTCCCTTTTTCTTTTCCATATCAGAGAATCTGCTCTGTAATACCTTTCCTTTTTGGGGTAAGAAATGAGCCCTTTGCCCATGACAAGAAAACAAAGAAGAGTAGAAACATTGTAAAACAAATCCTTTTTCGGATTGATAGGGCTTCAGCCTGTGGGATTTGGTCAGAGAAAAGCAATGTTCCCTCCTGCTCCCCACTCTCAAACCTCCCAGTCTACCCTCTGCTACTGGAAATGTGGAATTGCTGCACAGGAGCTCTGGCAAGAGCTACAAGAACCCCATCATAAAGCCCAGGCTATCCACTTTACTGCACAGTAATCTGTTTTACTACTGGTATTATAGTGACAGAATTGTTTTCTGCAACCTAGTTCAGATTAAGAAACTGGGGGATAAGACACATTAACTTCTGTAATATATATTGCCAGAGCCTCAGCTGGTATAAAACAGCTTCCTGGGGGAATTCAGCAGAAAGCGAAGGGCAGAAACAGCCCTGGCTGCTGATTTTCAGTTTTAGTTTGAAAAACTGAAACTCCTTTGGTGCTACAAGCAAAACCTCAGGTGGTCACTGTAAATCTGCATCCATGCTGTCAAAATCAACACAGCTTCTCCGGTGGAGATTCGGGTTAGTTCATGTATTTTCAGAAAATAAGCTTCATTTGCATTATTTATGAAATGCAAACACGAGCTCTGTTGCAGTGGAAGCAGCACAGTCCAAAAACACGTCCTTAGACCAACAAGAACACCAAGGAAACCAGGCACTGTGTCAACAAAAGCTGTGGTCAGTGAAAACATCGGCCTGCGTGCCCTGCCAGGGCACTGTGATGCTCCTGGGGATGGAGGGAGCTGGGATGGGTCACTCCTCATGGCATTTCCTTCCATGGCCACACCTGGCACCAGCAAATGCACCACTGGCCCCTCCAGGGCCCCTGGGATGTGTCTGATGCTTCACGATGCTCAGTGTCCCCACCCTGCTCCCACAGGGCTGCAGACAGCATCACCCTGCACCTCCACACAGCCTGTGACCCTTCTGCCTCGTTTGGGAAAGGGAGGGAAGAGATGGACATGCTCTGGCAACAAGCAGCTGGTTTGGGAGCTCTGTTAGTTACTCAGGAGTGTGTTGAAACTGGTGTTTTCAGAATTTATTTTTTTTTGAAAGATTAGCAAAAATCCAGGGTTAAACAGTTTTCTAGAACAGTTCTAGAACAGTTTTCTAAACAGTTTTTTCAGCAGAGCAAATCAAGCCTTGCATCCTCACAGTTCTAACAAGCACTTGCCAGAGAGCAAAACCTGGGCAGCTCAGAGGAGCTGTCCTTTAACGAGAATTTCCGAGAGTCAGTGGAGTCATTCACAAGCTCCACCCGCTCTGGTGTTAAAAAAAATACACCCTCGGGCACCCATTGACTGCCTGCCCCACCAGCTCCCACCACGCCCTGGCTGCAGCCACTGGGCCACCCAGCACCTCAGCCGGGGTCACTGGGAGGATCCCACAAGCATCAGGGTCACTCCAGAGCAGAACAAAGGAGGGGAGGGCTGGACATAACTCAGCTGCAAGGCAGGGGATTGTACAAAGGTACAGTCACCTGCAATTCCGTTGTATCATCCCCCACATCACCGTGTAATAGCATTAGGGAGGGTAAAGCTAAAGCTCCTGCGAAAAGGCAGAGGATGCTCAGTTAATGGGGATAAAAGTCCACTACAACATCCCAGGTACAGAGCACACAGCACCGACTTGGGACACTTGGAGAGACAGAGAAGGTGGGTTGGAAAATGAGCAGCTCTAAGGAGGCAGAGGCCATCAGGGCAGCATTTCACCTGCTCCAGCCATGAGCTGAACCCCAAGTGGCTCAAGCTCCCCACCTGAATCCCTGTGAGCAACCTGAGGGGCTGCCAGATGCAGGGTTAATCTGCACAGCATGTTCCTCACTTGGTCACAGTAAGGCACAAAGCATCTCCTCCATACCAGGGGAGGGGACAACATTTTCTTTTTTATTATTGGAAGACAAATCAGAGCTGCCAACAGCTCCCAGAGGCATCCAGGGAGCCCCCAGCCCACAGGTAGATACTTTGGCACATTTACTGCAGTGTAATGGGACAGCCGATGGGACAACAACTGGCAGAAGCAGGGGATGTCTCTTTCTAAATCACTGCTTGGGTTCTGCCCTCCAAGTGCTCCATTCGTGGGTTCTTGTATAGGAATTCAGCCTTTGCAGAGCTCATCTCTGTAGGATTAAGTCTGGGTTACAACAGAGTGGATTACAATAGGTTCTGACTCGCTTCCACCTGACAAACTTATACAAAAAACCTTTATTTTCATTAGTAACTGTGCTCTTAAAAGCACTACGGTGCATTGCTAAGAAAAAAAAAACCTTTGTAAAAACAAAGATTATTTTCAGAATTTCTTTAATAGACAGGATAAATATTGATGAAGCTTCCTGCAATAGCAGAGTGTGGTTCCAGTCCACCTCCAGCTGAAGATTTAATCAAGGGCAGCCCATGTATTTCATTCAGTCATGAAAGTGATGTTGAAATCATAAAAAAGAGCAAAGTTACATGCACGGCTTTACAACTGTTAAGAATGACTGGCGATTTCATTGCTGTGATTATCAGCTGCCATAATAAACAAGCAGCTACTTCATTTATTATTCTACTCCACACTCAGCTCTGGCTGAAACCCAGACCTAGTTATCTCACACCAGCCTGTTCTCAGGGCTTTTTCCCTGATGCCCACAGAAAGTTTTCATAGGTAATCTTCTGATTTCTGGGTAGGAGCCCCTCAGGCTCCACATATGACTTGTCTGCCTAAACAAACATTTGGAAACATGATCAGAAAGTTGATCTGCGGATGGTTCCCGTACAGATGGGACACTGTGGTTGCTCTCCCTCTACTCTGGCCCAGAGTGGAGATTTTTGGCTCATTCCTGCTCTTACAGCACACCGTGCCCCGGTGCAGGGTCACTCACCTGCACCGTACGTCGTGGCCAGCATGATGGAGGAGACCCACGCCACCTCGCTATAGGACGTGCCAAAGAAATCCTGGATTTCTTTGAAGAAGATGGCCAGGCCTTTGGGGAAGGCGTAGGCGAAGCCGATGGAAAGGAAGGCGCCGAAAACCACCACCCACCCCCAGCCGCCATCCGGCGGGCCGGGGGCGCGCCCCACCTCAGCCGGGGCCGGCATGGCCGGGAGCGCCCTCGCTCCCCTGGAGCCCTGGAATACAAAGGGTGGAGTTGCGGGGTCAGTCCCGGGATGCTGCTCCCCTGGACCCCCAGTCCTGGGGTGCTGCTCCTTTGGACCCTTCGTCCCGGGATGCTGCTTCTCCAGATCCCAGTCCTGGGATGCTGCTCCCCAAACCCCCAATCCTGAGATTCTGCTCCCCTGGACCCCCAGTCCTAAGATGCTGCTCCTTTGGACCCTTAGTCCGGGGATGCTGCTCCTCCAGAATCCAGTCCTGAGACCCCCAGTCCCAGGATGCTGTTCCCCTGGATACCCAGTCCTGAGATTCTGCTCCCCTGGACCCTCATTCCCGGGATGCTGCTCCTCCAGACCCCAGTCCTGGGATACTGCTCCCTTGGACCCCTCATCCCAGGATACTGCTCCCCACATCCACAATCCTGAGCTGCTGCTCCCCTGGACCCCTAGTCCTGGGATGCTGCTCCCTTGGACCTCCAATGTCGGGATACTGCCCCCCCAGACCTCAGTCTTGGGGTGTGCCCCCTAGACCCCCAATCCCGGGGCGCTGCCCCCCGTGTCCCCAGCCCACCTTGGCTCAGGTGAGTCCCGTGCCGCCCACCCGAGCCCCCTGCGCGGCCGCCGAGAGCCGCCGCCGGCTGTGCCGGGGGAGCCGGACGGGGCAGAAATGCCACGTGGAACTGGGAAAAAACCAGAAACAGCCGCTCCAACCCCCTGCTCCGCCCCCGCCAGGTGCCTGCCGAGCCCCCGGGACAGGCGGGGGACACTGGTGGGACACTGGTGGGACACTGGTGGGACACGGGAGCCCGCGGCGGGACCCACCTGCGGAGCGCGGCGCTGACGCGGCTCTGCCCGCGGGACGGGGCGGGAGCGGCCGCGGGGATCCGGCAGGACCGGCCCGCCCCGGCCGAGGGGACACGCTCCAAACCTCCCGCAGAGTCACATCCCTTCCTCCAGCACCCTGTCCCCTCGTGTTCCCTCGCCCCCAGCCAAGGCAGCAGCGCCAGTCACCCCGCGGGCGTTAATTAAACCACCCTCGGTTACTTAAATGCACATTGTTCTTTTTTACTTCCCCTGTGTTTCCACCTGCATCCCTCCTCCTTTCTGTACCAAATCCCAGCTCTTTTCTCCTCCACACCAAGTTGTTTGCTACTGTCTCATCCCTGGACCACACCATCGTTATTAAAAAAAGGAGAGTGTTTTTTTTACACGGGTAGGTGTTGATAGGACAAGAGGGAAATGCTTTAAACTGCAAGAGGGGAGATTAATTTAGATGTTGAGAGAAAATTCTTCACAGACAACCTGTGGATGCCCCATCCCTGGAAGTGTTCGAGGACAGGTTGGACGGGGCTTGGAGCAACCTGGGATAGGGGGAGGTAGCAGGGGGGTTAGAACAGGATGGACCCTGAGGTCCAACCCAATACAGATTTCTGTGATTCTGTGATCATTGCAGACTCCTGGCCCCTGTCCATGTTCACCAGTTTGCTGTGTATTCTGGTTTTCACATGGAGCTCTGGCTGGGAAAACATTAAGCAGTGTTTGCTGTGGCTGGGCAGGTGCAGTTTCACCACAGGCCTTGTATCTCCCTGAACCTTGCCTCCCCCTGGCTTAGCTAACAGCCCCGTGTGGTTCCCATTTTTCTACTTGCACCATGGGGCAACTGAGAGGGGGAAAAAATCAGGGCCTTGCTCTGCAGTTTACCTGGCACAGTTAATCTGGAGCTTTAAAATCTCCTCGCAACACAATTGTAAGATGTTTTATTGCTGCCATTTCTTTCTTCCTATAAAACTGAGGAAACTCAAAATGACCAGAAACCTTAACTCTCAGCTGTGGGGTCACAGCGTGATGACTTGGAGAGTTTTATTTTGGTAGAGCCCTGACCCACTTTATGGGCCGTGAGGATACCAGCATTCAGTTGTTCCAGCAGCTGCTTTCCCTGTTATGTTAAAAATCAAAAATAAGACCAAAATGGAATAAACACACCTAAGATTGAACCTGACACATCCTTAGCAGGAGCATGGGAGGTGGGAGGACAGATGGAAAGCCCAGGGAGCAGAGGGATGAAGAAGCAGGTACGACTTCAGCCATGGAAGCTACAGCTTGAGAGCTGAGAATTCCCTTCTCCAGAATGACTAAATTGTGTGTCATGCTAAAGAATGGTCCCTGCAGCCAACCCCAGCAGGACACCTCTGGGTAAACTTTCACACAAAGTCGTGGCAAACTCAGAACTGGAGCAGGAAACCAGCTGCAGCAGGTATTGGGGACAAACAGACGATTTCTACAGATGTCTAAATGTGGTCTTTGTGCTGCTGTTGCTGCTCCGAAGAGAAGCTCACACGCAAAGCAGAACAGCCCGACGGCAGAGGGTGGGACTGACACTGGAAATCCTGGGCTCACTAGGTCAAAAAGGACTTCCAGGGAATTTGGGAGACTTGGGCTCATCCCACAGCAGCTGCCTGTGCCAGTGCTCCCCCTCCATGCCGGGATCACAGGCTCTCCCCCGGGACCAGGCTCTGCTTTCTCATCCACTGACAGCAGACTCTTCCTGGAGGGCAGGTTTTTTAATTTGCTGCCAAGCAGCAACAAAATTGATTAAAATTGCAAAATACCTTTTCAAATGACTCATTTCCCTATCACAGTATTCCATGTAAATAAGTGACTGCTGTTGTAATTCCCTGCTCCAGAGCTGTTCAAAGATGAGCACTCAGGGAAAAGGGGCCAGGAGCAAAGCAGAATCTGAAACTCTTCCTCTCCCCCCATTTCCCAGCCTTCACAAAGCTTTCTCTGACAGCTCCCAGGTCATGATTTTTTGATCAAATGAACTAACGCCCTTTGCTTATTGAAGCACAAGGTTTGATGAGCAGTATTTAAAATCACAGAAGCACAGAATGGCTTGGGAGCACAGGGACCGTCCCCCTGCCATGGGCAGGGACACCTTCCACCAGACCAGGTTGTTCCGAGCCCCATCCAACCTGGCCTTGAACACTTCCAGAGATGGGGCAGACACAGTTTCCCTGGGCAACCTGTGCCAGGGCCTCACTTCACTTCACCCATATAGTAGAGCACATAAGTTCCCCCCAAAAAGTGACTAGTGAGGAAAACTTGAGTGTTTTTTCTTGTCTTGGAAAAAAAAAAAAAACAAAAACAGGGTTGGGGGGAAATTCCTGGGTCCCCTCAAGAATCAAAAACATTTCTATTTAGTTTCAGTGAACCACTTTGGTATTTGGAAATAATTTTATTCAACGCCTTTTATGCAAAGCAGTTTATAGCAGCCAAAGGTAAGAGCTACCACTCTATAATTCCAACAGAGTTTTTCCTTCATTGAGTCTTTGCAATTCAGTTAAAGACTTTAGAAATTGCTTCCACATTAAATAAAAAAATCCATACCTAGCTCTGCTGCTTGAAAACAGCATCTGGTAAGTGCCAAAAGAGGTACCTCTGCACTTCTTTAAAGGGCCTTTAATGGCAAACCCCATTCCTTTAAACTTCCCTATTGTCATGTTCCATTTGCTCATAAAATGCAGCAGCAGTGAGATCCAACCCATAACCACAGCTAAAACAGAGCTGCTGAATTAAGGAATTAGAATATAGGCAGTAATTTTCTGCAAAACCAAAGGGCTGGACCCATGTGATGCCATCACTGGAGGATGAGAATTCCCCTCTCTAGAAATGCTAAATTGGGTGCCATTCTAAAGAGCATCCCCTGCAGCTGCCTTGTGTGACCTGTCTTGGGAGAGAGGCATCCCAGTCCCTAAAAAACAGGCCCATTTATTTATGTTCCTAATAAAATTCTTTTTTTTTTCTTTTTTCAATGGATCAATCCATACAGATACAGAGTAATACTTGAGAGTAGATTTCAGTGCACCAAAATTCTTGGCTCTGGGCTCCAACCAGATTCCACCACAAAATGCCAGTTGGGGGACAAAGCATCACTTCCCTTCCCAGAATGACCCTTATACCTTGTGTTCTGCCCACCACTGAGCATGGCCAGGCTGATAAAACACATTCCTCAGTATTTAGCCATAAGACTCCAGCATCCAGGGATTTGCCACTAATATTTGCATGCCTGGGCTCTCAATTAAAGGGAACCTAACTCTGGCTGGTGGCTCCTGGGGCACTGAGCAGCAGGAGGGGTGCAGGCAGCACCCAGCCAACACATTCCGAGTGTCATGTGTTGGTCAGACAGGGTCAATCCACATCCCCTGACATCTCTGTGGCTGTTTGGAAGGAGGGGACCTTTAATTTCCATGCAGCCTCTTTGCTGCTGTGGGAGATGTTCTGCTGCAGGCAGAGCCACCAGCCCCTCAGCCCCTGCACCTGGTGATGGGGTGACACTTGCACAGAGCCAAATGACATCAGTGCTGGCACCAAAACCACCTGGGACACTGGCAGAGCTTCCTGGCTTTGTTTTTCACTGAGCAATATGTTTTACAAGGGGGTCAAGGAGAGGTCAAAATAGAAAGTTGTGAAATGTCAAACTTGCTTTTTGCTAAACCCCGGTATTAATAGCGTGAAGGGCAGACAGGGAGAGGGATTAATGACATGAAATAAGTTTCTCCAGAGCCAGGAAACCTCTCAGACAGCCCCAGCCCTGTGTCTGTGCCATCAATCCAGCTAGGTGCATGAAGCATCACTGCAGGGTGTGCTGGTTTCCTGGAGAAAACAGAATAAACCAAACAGTAGCATCACTTCTGTTTTTCCCTTGTTGCAGGAGTTTAATCAGCAGCTCAAACCAAAACATCCTTGTTGGTAAAAGGATGGTGACAATTAATCTAGATCTAATAACTGGAATGTTTTCACTGGGGAATTAAAACAAATTATTCCTCTGCTATTGCATCTTTGTCTCATTTACATTTTAATCCCAGTAGGCTCTTCCTCTGTTATACTTAAAAATGACTGCACAAAAAGGGAAAAACAACATGGGTGAGGTACTCAGAGATGCATCAAGAATTTGGCTATTAACTTCTATGGCAGAAGTCTGGTTATGCCAAGTCCTAAACGGCTGAAAATGAGGAGAAATAAATGCTGTGCTTTTCTCCAAACGCTGCTGAATGCAGGGCCTGAAGGCATTTAGGATTGTGCACACAAAGACAGGCAAACAAACAGCTGGGGCAGGAGGTTGTGTGGAAGGTGTAATTACACATCAGCCAGAGCAGGGCAGGTCACTGTCTCATTGGGAAAGTAAAGGGGACTCCACTGGTGACAGTGTGCAGAGAGAAACCTCTGCCTTCCCCAGCCTGGGGCTCTCCAGTTCCAGACTCGAGCCTTGTTGTCCTTGCTGTGAGGTTTTACCACAGGATAACGAGTCCTTACATTTTTGTTCAAGGTAAACACATGATGAATAAAGATTCCTTAGTGCTGCTGAAGTAAAATCAGTGTGGTATCCCACCTTATCCCAGTCTGTCTAACCCAATTAGCCTGCCTGGGATTTCTGCTGGAAATATTCTTGTGAGGGTTTCCTTGCTCCCTTCAGTGAAAGGGAACCAGGTGAGCAAAAATCTGCAGCTTAGACTGCCAAAATTAAACTGATGAATTGTGACACATCCAGCCCCTCCACAAGCACCATCTCCAAGGCATGCCCTCAGCAGCTGTGGCACATCTGGGTCCAAAAAACCGCTGCTGTCTCCAGCCCACTTCCAAGTAAACTCTCAGGTAGCTGTCAACAGGGCAGAAAAAGGATCAGCTGCCCCAAGGCTGCCTGAATTACACTTCACCAATTTTTAAATCACCAAGCTTTAGTTCTCATTAAACCCTCATTATGTTTGAGACAGGAGAGATGTTACAGGATCACCATGAAGAGTGATTCCCGCTCCAGAGCAGAAAAAACTGGAACTGCACAATGTCAACTGAGCCTGAACTGAGGGTCAGTGACCTGGGGACAGGGGGATGTCACAGCAGTTTCCACGTAGTCTCTGGAACACCACTGTTTGCAGATCATAGTACTCCTGGTCATTACATAATGCAGGTATTTTCAAAAAAAATTAACCCCATCTCGCCCAAGTTTTAAGATGATGGAGGGATAGTCAATTATAAGCACAGAAAAATATCATGAAGAGGCAGCTGGGGCTTTGGTATGGGGTTTTGGTCCCCCACCAAATAAAATCGTGGCAAGTGATTGTAATTCCACAAGGGTGTCTCGTCTCAGCATGAGTTTCCCCAAGAAATCTCTCTGGGCCTGCAATGCTCTGGGAGCAGGTACTGCTGTTTGCTGCTCATGTAGGACACCTTTGATCTGCCTCAAGGACAAGGATGGTCTGAGCAGGAGTCAGTCTCTGCTGGCACCACACAGTGTTTGTCACCAGAGAGGTTCTGGGCTGGTGAGAAGCAGGACAACAGGATCAAGTCTGCAGCTCCTTGAAAAACAACCAGCTCGTCCTGGTGAGGCAGAGGAAATCCAGGAAGTTGCTCATCACCCTTCAAATTCAGTAAAACTCTGGGATATGGAAACAAGAGACAGAAACAAACCTGGGGGGAGCTGAGGGCACACACCACAGGGTGCAGAGCTGTGTGTAACATCCCTGTGCCCTTGACACAGGCTGATGCAACACCCAGGATTGCTGGGGGAAAACTCAGCCAGGCTCCTGGGCCTGAATTCTCTGTGTTGCTTTGCCCTTCTGGCTGACCATTGTCCAGCAGACCAAGCAGGATGCTTTAGCATTAACTTTCAAGGTCTTACACAAAGAGTTCTTAAGGAACTTGCTGGACTTCTGACCTTGTACATCCCTGTTAACCCACAAGAGCAAAAAGAGGAGACTTTTTGGTCCAAATGTGATATTTACTCAAGCCTGCTGCAATCCCAGGCTTACAGGCTGACCTTCCCAAGAGCCCCCTCAGTTCCACAGAAATGGCTCCTTGTGAGACGTGCTTCAAAGAGGCACCTCTTACCTAGGAAAGGTTTACAGGGCACTCCATCACTGCCCATTCCTGAAGACCTCTGGGGAAACCCCCTTTCCCAAAATGCTTGAGGCTGGGATTTGCCAGGCTTCTGGTGCTACAGTTCAGCAGGTCAAACTCAGCAGCTGAAAGATGAAATCCTGGCTCCACTAAAGGTGATGGCAAGATGCCTGATGACTTCCATGCACCCCAGGCTTTACCCAAAAAATCTATTCAATGTTTGTTGAAGCTTTTTTTTCTCTTTACTCTAGTGCAGGCTGTCCTAAGCAACTGTTTTATACACAGATAGCTGCAGCTTTTCTGAATACTGTAAAATAGAAGCTGGAGCTTGAAGGGATCCCCTGCATCTCTTCAACCACTCTGGGCAGGCTTTGTTGGTGCTCTCCTCCTTCCTCAGACGCAGTATGCAGCTTCACTGGATGCTACAGAATTGCTGTAGACTTATGCTGCCATAGCTGAAAGGAAGATCAAACTGAGTATTCAATTACTTATGCACTCAAAGGTATTTATCCCCCGAGACAAAACTCCTGAATCTGTTATTATTGCCATTCCCTCTTCAATTACTATTAGCATGCTGCTGCTTTCAGATCTGTGGGGATGTCAACACCAGTTACTGGCAGTAAAATTGAAAGATGAGAACATGACAGGGAAATGTTTGGAATTATGAATCGTGCAAAAACAGATGAGACACTTGATCTTCCTTAATTCTAGAAGAGTACACAGGGATTTTTTCTCAGATTTATGTTTCTCCATGATCTTTTTCAGATGCTGCAGTGATTTAAAAGCTGAGTGAGGTGAAAAGCAACAGGTACTGTCTGGGGGACAGACCCCCAGAGAGGAAAGGGGCTCTTGGAGCAATGAAGGTGTGTGTGACAGGGACAGGACCCCTCTACCAGCACTGAGCTCTTGGCCCCAAGTCTGAGTGAATATAAATGCAATGCTGAAAAGGAAAAGTCAGTTTGCTTCATAGCATCGTATTTTCCTGCTTGTGCTGCACCCTCCTGCTGTTACAGGTGGAATCTGGGAACGTCAGGCACTTGCACACAGGGCTGCAGTTTACAGTAACAGCTCTGCAGCAAGATGGTGCCATGAAAGTCTGTTTCAAAAGATGGGAAGATCAGTGATGAAAGCCACGAGTCTGATACTGTAATGGCTGCTTCTTCAATCAATACACAGCCAGCAGTTCCCTTGCTGTCCTCTCTCCTATCTCCATCCAGATGCCAAGGGCCCTTGCTCAGGGAATGTGGAGAATAAAAAGCCAGAAATCCCATCCACTCTGAGACATGTGCAATGTCTGGTGCTCAGTTTCAGACACCCAGCTTCCAGAGGGCCAGAACAGCCACCCTGAGGAAATGAAACCTCTAACTGGATCTCTTTCAGTCCCTTGCTCTGGCTCTGTCAGCCCTTCTCAGCTCCTGACACAAAAGCACCAGAGCCAAACAGCAGCCAGAGGATACACAGCCATTGTTTCAAGGGAAATCAGTGTTCAGTAGAGCTGCTGATTTATTCCCCCCGAAGTGAACCCTTCTGCCCACCTGCCCAAAGGGCCCAGGGAATCTGGGCTCACTGATCCACTCCAGCCAGACCTGAGAAGGCTCTTTCTGCAAGCAGCTCATCCCTCACGCCTCTCTGGTCACACACATCTCCTTTCACCTTGATCCATCCCACACCAGCTCCTTTTTATTGTTGCCATGTAAAACCAGTTCCTAAAGTCCACGAGTGTGTGAGCCTTCTCTACACAGGGTGTACCCTTGATCTTTGCAGTGAGTGACCCAGGAAGCCTCCAAACCACCCTGTCCTGAAGGCAAGGGGGTACCAAGAACACCCCTCCATCTACAACATTTTTTGTGATAGTGTTCCCCAAAGAGTGCCAGTGACTTGTTTTAGGAAGAAATACAGGTTTGGGTAGGTGAGGCTACTCACACTTGGGTGGCTATTCCTGTGTTCTTAAATGCTAATCCTTTCACCTTTCACCCTTGCAAAACCAGCTAAAAACCGCCAGGATCTGCCAAGAGCCCGGGAATAACTGCCAGCAGCTGCACCTCACAGGCATCAGCAGCCTAGACCAGATGATCTCTACTAACCATTAACAGCAAGATTAACCAGCTACTCAGACCAAAGTGGCAGACTGATAACCTGGAGACATCCCTCAGGGAACATCCATTTGATGATTTCATTACGAGGACAGCAGATACCTTCCCACAACTGCAACTTTTGCAGCCAAGATACAGGGACCCCGTGAACATTTTAATTTGAAGAAACTGGTGAATGTTTTGACTCTTTTAGAAAGATTCTGCAGAGAAAAGTCTAAAACACAATCCCTTACTTATTTGAGGCAAGATTTTAGCTACAGATTTAGGGAAAAACATATTTCAATGCTGTCTGAAGATATACGTGCAGATATTCCATGTCTGTACATCAGCAAAACTTGGGGTTTGAGTTTCAGTGGTTTCTCTGCAATCACGAGTACAAGTCACACACTTTTGTTTCAAAAGGAAAGACAAGAATAGGAGCAGAACAAAAGACTAAGTATACTGAAATAACTGCCCAGACTCAAATAATTCCAAGCCTCCACTCACCCACACGTGGCAAGATTTCTGATGAAATAATAATTGATGACTTCATACGTCTTGGCAATAAAAAACTCAGCACTGCTGGCTTTCTCACTTTTGCCAATATGTATCATCAGAAAACAGAAAGCCAGACTTAGACTTAGCACTTGCCAAGAACTTTCTCAAAGAAATAAATTGTGCCCTTTTGGTGCAGAGATCAGCTCTTCTCTTTCCAAAGGAAGACACAGCCTTGCTTCACTTACCTCCTCCGTAGGTGGTGGCACACATGATGGATGTTGTCCAGGCAATCTGGCTGTAGGAGACACTGAAAACAGCCTGGATCTCTTTAAAGTAGATTGTGAAAGCTTTAGGGAAGGTAAATGCAAACCCAATTGAGATGGAGGCTCCGAACACCACAGCCCAGCCCCATCCACCGTCAGGGGGGACATAGCCCAGGTCTGAAAGCACTGGAGGAGACATGGTCAGAGCAGATTCCAGAGCAAACCCTGCTGCCCGGTGTCCTGCAGAGCAGAGGAGATGTGTGTTGTACAGAATGTTCACAACATGTGGTCAGGCATCATTTTAAAGCAAATTAAAATAATTTTGAGGTACGGAGAATCTCCCATTCTTGAAGCCTTAGTCTTTTTGCTGCCTTTTAACAGCTCTATTGCTTTATTCTAACACAACCAAGATTACCCTTCCCTCACCTGTATTTTAAATACATACCCTCAAAATACTCCTATGGCCTCCTCAGTTCCAGATGAAGTCAGTGCCTCCACTTTGTGTTCTCTGCCACATCCAGCCTGTGGCTCTGTGTCCCACCTCAGGAAATGGCTTCTGGAGGTGACTCCTGTCCCAGTCCCTCTGGAGAGAACCCAGTGCTGTGGTTGTAGCTTTTTTAGGGTGAATCCTTCATTCTGTACTTTTCAGATGTGCATGGAAGTCTCCTTATGATTTCAGGTTATCCCTGCTTAAAAGAATAATCCCCATGATGTAAGCAGCAGGGGAACAGCTCCACAGTGGCCCCAGCTCCCCTGTTCTGCAGGGGGACAGGGCTCTCCTGGGCTGTTGCTTCCCTCAAACCAACAACCAAACTGAGAAACTGCTTGCAAAGGGGCTGAAGTTCCTCCCTACTTATGGGCAGCAATTCCACTCGTGCCTGGTGCCTGCCAGGTTACCAGATTATGCTCAGGAACAACACAGATCAAAGAGGGCATTCACTCATTTGCATTCTTCCAATTTTCCCTGGTCATTAAAATAAAATGAGGATAAAAAGAAAAAGAAGTAAAACAGACGTGTCCTCTCTGGGACTCTTTCAGATACATCAGGGATGAGGTTTTGGAATCCCTTTACAAAATAGTCAGACCTCCTGAAAGAAAACTTTCAGGCCTGTCCTGAAAGATAATTGCTGATTTTTGTTCTTGTCATAGCCTTTCTTCACTGTCATTTTTTTTTTGCTAAAGACCAAGACCATTGATCTTCATGTATTTTCAATTGAAGGAAATTTATGTAAGCCTGTGTTCAGGGTTCTAAAGGCATCACTGCTGCTTCTGGAGGGTGAGAGGGTTACACTGGAAGAGGATCACCACACACCTGCCCCATCCTCACCCTCATCCCTGGGCATCCTCTCCCAGCCTCTGTGGGTCAGATCCAATCCAACAGGGCAGAGGTTGCCCCACACGTGGCTCCAAGCTTTGATCCATTGGGACCCACGAGAGGATTCACTGCCATTTCCACAGAATAACAGAATGGTTTGGGTTGGAATGGACCTTAAAGGTTATCCGGCTCCAACCCCTTTCCCAGGATTTCACTGGAACATGAGAGGAACTTGACTGTAAGTAGAAAAAATTCTTTGCCCAAAATGCTAATATTTAATAAATCCAGTCTTTAAGAAATCTAATTTCTATCTGGATAATATCCAGGATGGCAAGTTGTTGGGTTTCCTGAGATTTCGTTGCTATATCAAGAGATGACCAACTAACTCTTTTACAAGGAAATGATAAATAATAAGGAAAATGCCCAGTTACACTGTGAGGGATGCTATGTTTTAATTTCAGGATCAAGCAAGATTATACTTGCAAAATTTCTCTTGCTCTGATATTAGGTAATAAAGTGGTCTGATAGATATTCATGAAACTTTTTTTTCCCCTCACAGGTATCCACAGTATATGGAACATTATAATGCAGAGTCTGTTATACTCCATCATCTAAGCCTTTCCATAAAAAGAAATCATTTTCTTTTAGAAACAAATTTAGAAATGTAATTCTTTTAGGAGTACATTAACTCTACTTCATTACTGTAGGGTGAGATTTTAAAAGGAAAACTCAAGTTAAAAAGTAATAGTGGTGATGTTGGAATGCCTGTCTGTTGATGTTTAAGAGATCTTATTACTCATCAAATTGCATTTCATTGCACTGCTTCTTTCATTTATGGTTATCCTACCCAGTTTAAGCCATTCAAATATTATAGAGAACACCAAGCTCCCAAAAATATTGACATATACTAATGGTTCCGAAATTAGACAAAATAAAACTGCTTAAGGGGTGGTTAGACTGAGGGCATATTTAACATTATGTTTGATATTATTTAATATATTATATTATATTTGTTACCCAAATTTAGGATATGCAAACTTCTCAGGCCCCTCAAATTCAAATTTTTTTCATAGTCTTTTGAAAAGGTTGATCCTGCACTTCATATATGGGATTAAAAAGAAAGGCTATTTTTTATTACCACCAATTCTAAAACTATGACTAATTATACACCACCTTTAGAAGTCTTACAGGGTGAATATATTTGTACATTTAATTAGATTTTTTTGTTTAATGAAAGATATATTGAGAAGACATTAGCATAAAATCAGATTATGGCATCAGAGCATTGTCCAGATTCTCTATATCAAGGCAAATTAGTACAGAAAACCAAAAAGGGAAACCAAAGTTAAATGAAAATGTAGGGTGCAGTCAAAAATAAAAATCACACCAGCTGACTCTTACTTCCCCAACTGTAAAACGAGGCTTCCAGAGAAAGATTTAGGGGAATCCCACTTTGGGATTATAAAATTTGGGATTATTTTTAGAGGGTTTAATAGCCTGAGCAATCAGCAGACGGAGATGTGACACAGTCCCAGTTCCCCCTCATTTCTCCTGTGGCATCCTCTGTGCTTTGTGAGACATCAGCAGCAAGGAGGGCCCAGGACCATCCTCCCACAGGCATTACCCCTTCTGCTACCACCTCTTAACCACAGCTTTGTAAATTTAAAGCAAGAGTTGTCTTCGTCTGGCACAAATTTCCTTGTCAGCTCTCTCATTTTACCTGTTTCCTTTTGGTGAAGTTAAAAATCTGGATGCCCCATTTCTCCACTTACCACTCTCTGTGGGCTTCCTGCTTAAGTCCTGTTAGTTTATTTAGACTTATTCTTTAGACAGGTGTTCTGGATCTTTTTTCCAGATGCTTCAATCCTTTTCAGGGATCTCTCTGAGTCTACTAACAACAACTTGGAAATAAAGGAATTTCAGCTCTCTTGTACAATCAAGGCCCTTTACATCTCAATCCAGTTGACACCATCTTCTTTCCTTGATTTATTGAACTGCTGTCTGTTGGAACCAACACATACATTCACAATCTTCATTCTGTATCAGATCCACTGGGAACTAGTCTTGGATTGTACAATTATTTTTCTACACCACTCGTTTTATTTGGTTGGGGCTGGGTTTTCTTTTTCTTTTGCTAAACCAGAGCACCATGAAAAATCAAAGCTGAGTCTAACAAAGCTTTACCTGCTGATCCAAGGACTCCACGGGGCCAAGATTCCCTCAACCCAAGGATCACACCACATCTCACTGACTTTTGGAACCCTCGCCACTGAGAATTTTAGATTTTCTGTGCCAACTGGCACTGACCCCCAAGAAAACACTGCATTTGACCTCAGGACATGGAAAAAGCTTCCAAAATTGAGTGATAGCACTGGGATTATGGGTGTGTAGTTTGAATACAAGTGTCTAATATCACATGGTGGAAAACAGAGTTTAAGGTTTTAGAACATAGTAATATATATATATATACATAAAGCAAGATGGAGGTTTGAGGGCAGAGGCTGAGTCCTTCTTTTTCACCTTTTTCTCCATGGGTTTGGGTGGTGTTTTGTAATTGGATAGAAAAGTCCGCATTGCAGGCCACAGGTGGTTGGTTATTGGGTGAAAAGTAAAAATAATTTAGGTGTCATTTCTTAATTGGACAGTTTATCCTTAAAGGGCCTTGTAGATAGAGAGACACAGCTCCATTTTTAGTTTGTTAGCTAGAAGTGCTCTAGAACTCACAGCTTGTGAGAGTGTAACGTAGATAAGAATTAATAAACATCTGAGTCCGAACAGGAAACATCATCTCAAGCATTTAACCTCAACTCTGGCAAAAAAAAGAAGATAAAAGGCAACAACTGACCACTGTCCCATGGGCTGGTCCCAATGCGGCCGAGGCAGGCGCTGCTCCCACTCCCATCCCTCAGGAATGCTGGCTGCTGGACCCACTGGGAGCCACCTGCTCGCTTTTAAAGCCATCTGCTGACCTGCATCCCCCACCCCAGATGCAGCTGAGATCAAAGGTTGAGGTCAGAGGCTCTGCTTTCACTTGGAACACCCACCTGTTAGACCCAAAGGCTGATGTGTCTCACATTAACTCCTCTTGAACAGGGGTGGCCTTTCACTTGCCCTGGAATAAATCCAGGGCAAACTCTCCATCTGCTGTGCTTGGAATGCTGGCCTGTCTCAGCTCCCTGTGGACATTCATAAATTATTTGTCAGGTATCATTTTTCCTTGTACACATTAACTTATTCTTCCCTTTACAATGTGTTTTTGCAGGCTCTGCTCCCACTCTTGTCCAGGGAAATTTGCATGTGGAGGTCTTTGCCCATCCTGCTACAGGCATTTTACCCTTCTGCCTGAGGTTCTCCTGCGTGACTTCTGGGTCACCCAAAACCCTGCATCAGATTGATTTTGATCACCCAAGAGATGAAGGAGTTGACAAGCCACAGCAACACTTATCAAGGGGTAAATGTCACCCTGGAGTATGACAGAAAAGATACAGAAAATTCCTGAGGTTTTTACCAGTAACCACTCAAGCAGCAGTTGACTTGGACTATTAAACCAGCAATGTCCACAACACGAGCCTGTGCTTTGTAAAGGTTAATGTAACCCAATTTCAGTAGGAATGTTTTCACCAGACTTAGGCTGCAAATCCCCATTTGGGGGATTTAAAACATTCCCCTGCTGTGTTTGTAATCACGACGCTGCAACGCACTACTGAAGCCCAAAAAAAAAAAAAAAAAAAGAGAGAAAAGANNNNAAAAAAAAAAGAGAGAAAAGAAAATAAAAGAAAAATAAGAGAAAAACTACTGATTGTAGGTGGGTCATGGAAATGTTTTCATCCGATATGAGTAGAAAATTCATCAAAAAGGTAAATGGAGACAGGAAAATGATACATCCAAGTTAACTTTGCCAGTCAGCATCTCCTGTAGCCCATATTTCCTTCCTTGTAGCCACATGCAGTCATCCACACTCTTCCATATGGCCCCAGCACAAATATCTTCCTTGTAAGGACACAATAAATGCCCAAACCCCCATGCAAGTTCCCATTTTGCATTAGCACAAAAGGCTGCAAATGGTGCTCTCCCAGCCAGCTCAGATGTTCTCCTCACAACACAGGACACAAAATACACATCTCCCATTTAAAACGATTTTCTACCCAGCAGTTGTAACAGCTTGATAAAGAAAGTCTCCAGCGGTCAAAAGACAGCAAGATAAATTCTGGGGAGAAATCCATTGAGGGCCATTAAACACAGGGATGTCACCTCTGGCATTGCAGATGGCAAATTGCTGGAGCTTGGGGAGTATTGACAAGCAGCTCTATGCTTGTCTCCCCAGGCACCCACCATTACTTCAGAGCCAGGGAGAGAATTCCAATTCCTTGGGCTGATCCATCTTGTGGTCCAGGTATTTCTGCCTCACCAGCCAAGGCTCCTACCAGTTATATTTTACGGCCAGAAATATAACAAGCATATCTGGTGCTTTTTCTGTCTTCTAAAATGAGTAAATCCTTAAAGGCAGTTACAGGTGCCGTGGGGATTCATTACAGATTGTTGGAGGTGCACGTGGTCCTCTGTGCCCCACCCCATGGGAGGGCCCCAGGAGATGCCTGTTGAGGAGAATACAACACCAGACCTAGAGGTCATGGCAGTCATTTATTCCTAAAGGTGTAGTGGTGGAAGAACGCTACCATTAAAAAAAAATGGCATTGCAAGAGGTAAAATTTCTTCAGACTTTCAGAATAAACTAACTTCTACACCTCCAAAGATGTACATTCTATTTTTCTTGTGGATATGTAACAGTTCCCTTGGCACTGAGCCATTTTAGACTGCTGCTTTACCAAATGAACACATGGATTTGCTTTTATTAGATATTGTCCCTCCTTCCACCTCTGTGTTAACAGCAATTGCCTCATTGATAAAGGTTTTTGCTGTTATTGGGCTGTGGCCATTTCTAGGACACTTCAGACACAACAGCAATTCGTGCTATTGAGACTGCTCTTCAAAAGCATTTTGGAAAATCTTGGACACCTCCCTTGTGGCTGAGATGGACAAAAGCAGCAGAAACTCTCCACTCTTTCACTGGCCTATGAAAAATTGAAATTCGAATAACTAATCCAATGGCTCCTTCTTAACACTTCCCCTCCATATACTAGCTTTGATATAAAATGTGGTATAACTTTTACTTAAGAAAAATAAAATGTAAATTTGCAGAGTAAAGACAATTTCAGCACTTAATTTATTGGCTGTTGGAGAAGGTTAATTTGATATTCACCAAATATTCCTGCCCCGGAACTTTTCAGAATCTATAAAGAAATCTGTTACTGAAGGAATATGAACTGAATCAAACTGGAAGGGTTTAAGGTAATTCAGAATTTATCTGATCTGTCACATACCATCTTGACTTCAAAATAATCTAATGAAATTTGGAACTGAGTTTATAGATAATCAAAAATTAGATATGTATCATTAAATAAAAGGATCAAAACCTGGCATAAAGTGAGCACACAGTTCATAGTTCTTACACTTGGATTGGACATTGCTGCCTTTGTGTGACAGTGAGGGCTGCAAAGCAGAGGTCATGTGCAGATCTGAGAAATGGGAACACAGAGGGCATTCCTTCAAATAGACATATTTGATACCATTTTGGTTGATGTTTTACAGGTATGTTACCCTTGCTAGCACTCAGTGACACTTAAAGGTCTAAATACGCACACACCATGCGTGAATTGTGGAGCTGATCTGTTAAAAAACAGCAGCTTGAGGTTATTTGGGCACAACCTCCAGTCCTGTTACCCTGGCATGGCTTTGGGACCAGGCTGTGCCCTGGCTCACAGCCACAGAAAGAGGCAGAGGGGAAAGCTGTGACCCACTTGCATGAATTCCACAGACGTCCTTCCATGCTGGGAAGGTTTCCCCCTCACCCAGGTACTACAGAGAGTAGCACATCATGTTTTACCTATTTCCCTTTTGTTACTCTTCAGGCAGATCTAGGCCTTCTTCTCTCAAAGCTTGTGACATCAGGAATTCACCTAATCCTTCAAAAACAGTCAAACCCAACCAAATATTCTCCAAGTGGGGATTTTTAGCACTTTTTCCATGAGGAAATATAATATTCAGAGTTTTGTACATGTGCTTGATCACTCCCACTGTCTGCTCACTGTCCCCCAACTCCTCAGGTGGTGGCTGCTTTAAATTGCACTTTGTGAAGGGCCAAAGCTTTCAAAGATGTAGACTGTACAGGATTTTTGTCCTACTGGTTGGTTAAAAACAAAGAAACTCCACCAGCACCTTCTGAAAGGTAAAGCTGACAAAACACCTTCATTGTACTTCAGAAATTCCTCTTGGAGAGATGTTAGAAATCAGTTGGTTTTGCTGCTCCTACTTGTTAAGTAATTTGATCACATAATCTTTGTAAAAGTTAATAAATGCCTGCTTCTTACAGCGGATATTTGCATCATTACTTGTGTAAAACACAAAAACCAGCAGTGAGGCATGGAGACTTTAGTGAGATATTAAGAAATGGGGGAGGTTCCAGCTTTGTTGGTCTCACTGTTCCATCTTGGAGAGGCCCAGAGGGGAGAACATGTGCAAAGAGATAAGGAGAAAGCAACAGCTGGATGGTTATTTCCCCACCTACTGGCTGCACACCAGTGCCAAGCTGTGAGATACTCCCCTGCACGCAGCACACACTGCACAGCTTTGGGGCACAAACACAGTGGATAAGTTCATTTAAGTAATGCTACTTTGTTTTAGAGGGTGTGCAGGGGTTTCTGTGTTCCTGTCCTTCAGCAGACAGTTCCGATATAACACAATGCATTTCCAAAAGGAAAAACATGGCCAGCAAATAATTCCACCCCCAACCTGAACACTGGAAGAATCTCTCAAAGGCTCAGCTACTTCTCTCTTCAAAAAAAATACATTGCAATTTACTTTGGTATCCAAAGGAAAATACTTATTGACACTTGAAAGAGTATAATCATTCGCAGCTCTCTCAGTTAGCTGCTCACCCTCCTTGCACCTGAGCAGGTCAACCTGACCCTGCAAACTGATCTCATGCTCTTCTGTTAAAGCAGTGGCATTGTAACACAATGCAGCACTGAAAGGATTGCACAAGAGCTCCACAGGAGCTTGGGGCACTGGGAGACAATCCATGTATCTGTTCTTTGCCACAGCAGAAGAGAAATTAGGGAACCAAACAGCAAGGTTGAAACACTCATGTCTCTCTCTTGTTCTGACACTGCTTCCATCTCCTGTGTATTTCCTGCTTATGCAGGAACTGAATTCCTTTTTACTCACACACGTCTTGCCCCTTTTACCCAATTGCTGGTTCATCAGACACCATCATCATCTAGACCCTGAAGGAAGCGATCCTTTAATATCAATCAGCTCTCTTGGAGCCCTGCTCCCCACAGGCCCTGTTCCTATGGGATTGCTCCACAATCTCTGCAGAGGCTGCCTGGAGCAGGCCTCATCCTCCCGTGCTCAGCAGCCTGCAGCAAACACCCACAGCAGGTCCCCCTTACCAGACTGCCCCATGAGCAGAGCCCCCAAGTCCACTCACTCATCACCCACCCCAAGAAAGACTTTGGTAATTCCAAGTGCTGCCACCAGATCCACGGTGACCTCCTGCTCTGTCTTTCCCCACCAGAGCAGCCTTCCACACCCACATCCCAGTGACAGGAGCCACCCCAGCACAGCCCTGCAGCCACAGTGAGCCCAGAGCCCTGGGACTGCACACAGACCCTGCCTGCAAACCCTGACAGCCCCAGCACCGGCCCAAACAAGACAATTCCATGGTGCTTTCCTAGGCTGCCATGACTTGGCATCTCCACTGCTCGCCAGAGTCTCTGGAAGGGAACAAAGCTTCCCAACCAAGCACCATCACTGCAGCAAAAACCACAAATAATGCTGGAGTTCTGCTTTAAAAGCCAGGGGCCTCTAGCTGTCAGCTCTGCAGCAAGGGTGCTGGGAAATCCAATGTAAAGGGGGTTGGGGTTTTCCAATATACAGTGTCCTCAGGCTGGAAAGCCCCACTTGACACTCCTGCTGGGATGCCAGCTGCAGACAGAGGCAAGGAGAAAGGGAAGGGAAAGACCATGTCACCTGTGTGTAAACAAATGAGAAGTTACACCTGAACAGCCACAAGGAACGAGACAAAAGAACAAAGAACCTTCCACCTTAAAAATAAAAAATGACATCACGCACAGGTGAGGCACAAGCGCAGAAATAAAAGAACCAAACAAACATCAAAAATACATCAGATCAGTTTTCAGAAATTTACTAAAATGCACACAGATTTGTCACAAAAACAGTTGGAACTCCACTGTATTTCAACAATAGGTTTATTTTAAGAAACATAACATGACATTAAGTAAAAATGCAAAATTGTGCAATTATGGCAAAATGTTTAAAAATCCACACATTTGCCCTCATAGGACTACAGTACTTCTTACTAACATACCTGAGCACTGAATGTTGGATGCCATTCTCAACAGCCTCACGAACAGGGAGCTCTTGGATCTCTTGTAGAACATACACACACTGCATGTCTGGTGCACCAAAACTGCTTGGAATTATTCTAAATTTCACTGATGGAAGCAAGTGGAAATTACAAAATGTTTCCTTCTAAAGTAACTAATAATTTTGGAAGAGATTTACACTCACCTAAGTTCTTACAACACTAGAAATTCATTTCATGAAGGGAAATAAACGAATGCAAAACAAAAAATAATGTACAGATTACTGTTCAAATATTATCAGTACCTTTGGTGCAATTATTTTTTTTTCTTTTGTGCTGTGCAAGTTTACTTAAGCCTGACTCTAAAGCAAAACTTTACCAGGAATCTGACTTTCAGCATAACGTAGAAGCATTTAAGAATTGGCAAAATGTCACAGCTACATTACTGTCTCAACAAACTCCTCATGCAAAAGATTTAGTATATTCTACTCCCACAGCAAGTTCCAGGATTTAGCTTTCAAACACATGACAGACTTGGATCACACCCTCAGCTTGAATGGTTAAACAGAATGGAGATCTTCGTACTTTAGTGCAGATAAACAAAATTAACAAACCTACTGCAGAATTAACCACAGCATATTGTACTTCTATACATCACATGACCAGTCAACTGCTAACTCAATTCTATTTCATAGTTTCAAGTAATATATTGAAATTCGTTCTACTAAATAAATATAGATTGTCAAAAAGCAGCAAGAAATCTTGTAAATATTCAACCAAGCTCAAAAAAAAAAAAAAAAA